>JAOXOE010033591.1:0-10099 GCA_028565055.1 Phoeniculus purpureus
GGGTGCTGAGTGGCATGATCTAGATGTTAGATGTTAGGTTTACTTGATTTATTTGGATTTAGGTTGGACTGGATGATCTTTAAGGTCTTTTCCAACCTTATCATTGGTGTGATACTGTAACTCATCCATATTTAATCCTCTCTATTAGCGTCTGTCAGACCAGATGATCTTTGGGAGATATTGGTGGTAAAAGCTTCTTGAGCGCTGTGCTCCAGACCTCCAGAACCACTCCAGGTTCCCCAGGAGCTCCTGAGGAGCTGATGGCAGAAGGGGGCTGTTGATTAATGGCTCCCTGGGACATGCTGACACCTCCGCTTGGATCAGAGAGCTAAAAGCTGTGGGGTCTGGCAGAGAGCAGTGGTTGCACAGGGCAAGGCAAAGGATGGCAGCACCGAGGAACTCTTCCACGAACCAGCAGATACTCACCATCCTCTGGGGCAGGGTAGTGGTCTGCAGAGGAAGCTAAGGAGTGAAGGACTGTTTTGTAGTCATCAAGCAAAAACAATCCCCCTGGGCAGCCCCTGCCAGGGTTCTGGCACCCTCACTGGGAAGAAGGTCCTTCTCACACTGATGTGGAACCTGCTCTGCTCCAGCTCACATCTGCTGCCCCTTGTCATATCATTGGTGATGACACTGCCAGGGTTTAACTGTGTCTCTGTCGCTGGCAAAGGCAAGGGAGGGGAGGTCCAACGTACCGGTGTGCTCCCCATGGGGTCTGAGAAGGGCAAACATCCCCCACATGTGGGCAGGCAAAGCCTAGGAAGTGTTTGTAACCCCTTAGATTTGGAGTGACTCCTTCTTCCCCAGGTCTTTGAGATGATGGCTGTGACCTTCTTGGGGACATAAGCCCTTGACTGTCAAGGTTGCTGCCCCTGAAAGGCAGCTCTGTGCAGAGACTTCTGCTAGTTAAAAAAACCCTTAGAACTCAAGTCTCCCTAGAGAGGGAGGTTTGGAAATAAAGGATAAGCTAATTATTTATAATTAGGTCAGCCTGGGTAGGCTGATTGCCATAATTAACAGAGCCTGATGCGTGTCCTCGGGGGTTTTGCTTGGCTAGACCAGGTGAAACGTGGTGGCAGTGGGTATCTAGTCAGTCTCCTCGTGTGAGGGCATTTTAAAGCAGATGAGTGAGCAGGAGTGTGTGATGAAGGCTCTTGGAGAGGTGTAGGTTCATGTGCTGGGCTGAGCAGGTGGGTTGATGTGAGTGCTCTGGGGAGGGGAGGCTGTGTGGGCTGGGGAAACACTCCCCAGCCAGTGATGGGGGAGCTGGGCAAAGCTTAGCAGCAGCCAGGGCTCTGTGCATCAAGGCAAACCACAGCGATTCGTAACTTGAAAGGAACAGCTAGGGAATGGAGGAGGACCAGGAACCTTCATTTGGCTCAAGTAACCAGGGGCTCACAGACTGGGTTACCCAGAGGTACCCAGACTGTGCCCATAAACATGTCACAGTCATGGCCAGCCAGGAGCCCCTCCAGAAGGCCACGGAGCTGCTGGAGAGAGGGAAAGGCCAGAGCAGAGCCACAGAGATGATGGAGCATCTCCCTGGAGAGGAAAGGCTCAGTGAGCTGGGTGTCTTGAGCTGGGAAAAAGGAGCCTGAGGGGTGACCCTATGAGTGTTGATCAATATGGAAAGGGCGAGTGTCAGGAGCAGCCGCAGCAAACCTGCTGGTAGTCACCAAGCATAGTCAGTCACTGAGAGGGTCATGCTGTCTCTTGCTTCTCTCATGGGTCCTCTCCCGTCTTCCAGGTTGCTGTCACATCTCACCTACACTTTTTTTTAAGTCAATTAGGACCTGTCTCAGTTTGGCCTCCTCCACAGTCCTGTTGCTGAGCCCTGCTCGCAGGGGAGGGCTGTGAGGGTGCAGAGTTGTCATGACTGTGTTGTGAAGGACATTTCCCTCGACCCACTGCAAAACAAAGCCCTGTTGTCTCACAATCGCAGACCAATTCAAAGAGGACCATTGTGCACTGGCAAGTCTCAGGTAGGGCTGTCAGCCTGCAGATCCCACGCGGTTGCCACTGGGACAGAATGAATGAGTCTCTTTGAAAGAGCTGCTGGAAGAAAAGACTGAACCGGCACAAGGTTGTTCATTATATGTAAAAAAAAAAATCCATCTACCCCTCCACGGCTGAAACTAATGATGATTTTTAGGCACTGAGTAATTACAACACCAGTGGGACCCCCGGCGTCAGGGAGCTTTCACATGCAAAGGCTGTGCCTGCAGAATGAAGCCCTGTAACCCCATTAATGGGGCCACTTGCATTCCAGTTACACAGTATTAGCTTTAATGGTGAGACTGGAGTCCGTGGCTCTCTTTGGGCTGTTGCTCTGCAGTGGAACAGAACCACAGAGCATTAGGGGTTGGAAGGGACCTCGAAAGATCATCCAGTCTAATCCCCCCACCACAGCAGGGTCCCCTAGATCCAGTCGCACAGGAACATGGCCAGGCTGGTTTTAAATGTCTTCACAGAAGGAGACTCCACAACCCCCTCTGGGCAGCCACTGCCAGGGCTCTGTCATCATCACTGGGAAGAAGGTCCTTCTCACACCGATGGGGAACCTTCTCTGTTCCAGCTCACACCTGCTGCCCCTCGTCCTGTCACTGGGTGCTCCTGAGCAGAGCCTGGCTCAATCCTCTTTATACCCACCCTTTCCATATTGATCAACATCCATGGGGTAACGCCTCAGACTCCTTTTTTCCCAGCTCGAGAGCCCCATCTTCCTCAGCCTTTCCTCATCAGGAAGATGCTCCCCTCCATCATCTCTGTGGCTCTGCACTGAACTCTCTCCAGCTACTCTGTGTCCTGGAGCTGAGGGGCCCAGCACTAGACACAAGATTCTAGCTGTGGTCACCCCAGGGCAGAGTAGAGGGGGAGCAGAACCTCTCTCCATCTGCTAACCACCCTCCTGATCCACCCCAGGGTGCCGTTTGCCTTCTTGGCCACAAGGACACATCGCTGGCTCCTGGCCACCCTGCTGGCCACTCGGACCCCCAGGTCCCTTTCTCCTCCACTGCTTTTGAGCGGGTTAGTCCCCATCCTATCTCTGCAGCCTCTCCAGGTCCCGCTTGAAGCTGAAAAGAGGGTGCTGGTGGTGCCAGCCAAGTCCTTAACGCAAGCGACTGGTAGAGCCATAGGCTGTGCATGAGGGTAACCTTGCGGGAGCGGGGTTTTGTGCTGTCAGCACAGCCAGAGCTGAAAGGATTAGCTCAGAGAAATTTTGATGAGGGTATTTACTCCTAATGACTGCCTTCGAAATTGCCTTTTATCTGCAGCTCTTGCAGAGCAGTTTCCATTCATTAAGCCTTATAAACCCTTTGTGAGGCGTGTAGCCGGCGGAGCAGTGCAGATAGCGCCGTGCCAGGACACACAGCCAGCCTCTGACAGCAAAGGGCAGCGCAGCACCGCTCCAACAGGAGGGTCGCTCCCTGCTAATTCCGGCTTCACCTGAGCAAGGGGAGAAAGGCGGCTGATGCGGAATCGTCTGTAAATAGGGGGGGCTGGTCCGCACTGTACCAGTGACCCAGGTGGACGTGAATGGCGGCTGTCAGGAGGATGGAACCAGAGGCTCTGCTCAGGGCCACCCAGTGATAGGATTGCACGAACAAAGAGATCTGGAGAGAGCCCAGCGCAGAGCCACAGAGATCATGGAGGGAGGGGAGCATCTCCCTGATGATGAACTGAGTCTATTGAGCGGGAGAAGAGGAGCCTGAGGGGTGACCCCATGAATGTTGATCAATATGGAAACGGTGGGTGTCAGGAGGATGGAGCCAGGCTCTGCTCAGGGGCACCCAATGACAGGGCAAGGGGTAGTAGGTGTGAGCTGGAACAGAGGAGGTTCCACATCAGTGTGAGAAGGACCTTCTTCCCAGTGAGGGTGCCAAAGCCCTGGCAGGGGCTGCCCAGGGGGTTGTGGAGTCTCCTTCTCAGGAGATATTTCAAACCCTCCTGGCCATGTTCCTGTGCAACTGGATGTAGGGGATCCTGCTGTGGCAGGGGGATTAGACTGGACAGTCTTTCGAGGTCCCTTCCAATCCCTAATGTCCTGTGACTGTGTGACAGATATTTATATATAAAAGCAGATAGATCTGGGATATCTGTGTTTGAAAGAACATGAATGGCACCTGTTCTCTCACAGTGATGAAATCTACTTCCCGAACTACCAGCCCCAAGAGCTCAAGAGCAGTGAGTCAGACACATAGACTTGATGAGCTGAAAACCCAGAGATTTAAGTCATTATAAATGTGGGGGGGAAGTTACAGGTCTTTAGAGCCTTTAGAGTCAGGTTTCCATTCCTTTGCAGCCTCCAGCAATCAGAAGAGGAAAGAAAGGGAGAAAGAAAGAGAAAGTGTCTGTGTTGAGCTGTACCAGTTGGAACTTTTCTTACATTGGGTTAAGTTGGTGCTTGAATTTCTGGTTCCTTGAGGCACCTCAACACTCAGCAGTTGCTATAGAAGCAGTGGCTAAGGGGTGTCAGTTAGTCAGCCCTGTAAAAACACAAGTAATTTAATAGCGTGTGGCTGAGGGCTGCCAAAATCTGCTGGGATCTGCTGGAAGGCTGAGGTTCTGCAAGCACATGTGGCAGGGTGAGTCGGCCAAGGAGAGGTACAGTGACAATAGAGGGGAACAGAAGAGAAACACACTTTTTGTAGTTGGAAATGATGTGGAACGAGTTTCACAGGCTCTCAGAGTGTTTTGAAAGGGAAGGCCGTACAAGACAATAGATGGGAGGGCTTGCAGAAGCAGCTAGGCAGTGTTGGAAGGGCTGGTACTGGGATGTCCTGCATCAGTGTCAAAGAGATGATGAAGGGAGGGGAGCATCAACCTGATGAGGAAAGGCTGAGGGAGCTGGGGCTCTTGAGCTGGGGCCAAAGGTGATTGAGGGGTGACCCCAATAATGTTGATAAATGGACTCAGTGCTGCATCGGGGTGTCCAGTGCTGGGCCCCTCAGTCCCAGAAGGACACAGAGCTGCTGGAGAGAGTCCAGCGCAGAGCCACAGGGATGAGGGAGGGAGGGGAGCATCTCCCTACTGAGGAAAGGCTGAGGGAGCTGGGGCTCTTGAGCTGGGAGAAAAGGAGCCTGAGGGGTGACCCCATCAATGTTGATCAATATGTGAAGGATGGGTGTCAGGAGGATGGAGCCAGGCTCTGCTCACGGGCACCCAGGGATAGGACGAGGGGCAACAGGTGTGGGCAGAGTAACCACATCAGCGCTGGGTATCATGAGGTCATTATACACAATTTTGAACCAAATAACAATAATAAAATATAAAATAATACACACACTAGATATGGTGTGTATTGTATCTATGCAATATAATAATACATGCTATATATATGGTATGGATTTTTATATATGCAATAAAATAATAACTATAAATAGAAATAATAAAGATAAATAGAACTGTAAAACAATAGTGTGAAAAATGAATGGAATCTAATGATGCAGCAGCAAAAATAAGAAAAACAATTAAAAAGTGGGTACAAATAGTTTTTCAATCCCCTTCTGCACTGTTACTCTGTTGGGTAAGAGCCTGGCTTAGGGCACTGAAATTCCCGGTAGGATTTGGGGTGGGGGTTTTTCCCACCCAAGTAGCTTCACAGCATTTCTTTTGATGGTTTAGTCAGCAAACAAACCCCAGAGCATTAGGGTTTGGAAGGGACAGGCAAAACTAAACAAAAGGAACTGCTTAGTTGCGCAAGAAGATGGAAGCGTCCCAATGGGTTGGTGGAGAACAACCCCTTCTACAGGGAGGAGCTCAGGAAATGCTGTGAGAAAATGGGACACTTCAAGCTGCGGTTCTTTCGAAGCCCTCGCTAGGCACCAGCAGAGCTGTGAAGCCTTTGAAATGCTCCTTTTGTATCACCCAGCTCTGTTAACACTCTGCTAATTTTTAATCAGAGATGCGGAAAAGCAGAGGGTAAGCGTGTGGGATCCTTTTCTGGGGCTCATCGCCTATGGGAATACCCCCTCCAACAAGGCAGCTCCTTCCTAATGACTGCCTGGCCACAAGCCATTAGCCTCTTCATCTCACAGGTGATTAATTTCTCTTAACATATGGAAAGAGAGTGGGAGTTTTGCCTCTGCCTCCTCCTCACGAGGGCCTCACCCAGCGATGTCGCTGCTTTGTCAGTCACTGGCAGACAAATCACGGGATCACAGAACTTAGTGATTAGAAGGGACCTCGAAAGGTCATGAAAACATAAAGTGATGAAAAATTAGAAGGATAAGGTTGAAAAAAATGATTCCAGTTAGACGACTCCTAGTGTTTGGGTCACAGATATCCCCACAGTTTCTGGGGTGTTACCCAACCTAATACAGAGGTCTTGAGTTGTTGAAAAATGATGGTAACTCACTGTGAGCATCCTCATCCTCAATGCCAGTCCCTTCCCCCTGAAACTGAGGAGTCACATCAAAGAGGAGGTTCCACATCAATGAGAGAAGGACCTTCTTCCCAGTGAGGGTGACAGAGCCCTGGTAGGGGCTGCCCAGGGGGGTTGTGGAGTCTCCTTCTCTGGAGACGTTTCAGACCCACCTGGCCATGTTCCTGTGTGACTGGATCTAGGGGATCCTGCTGTGGCTGGGGGATTGGACTGGATGGTCATTGGAGGTCCCTTCCAACCCCTAACGCTGTGTGATTCTGTCATACAGGTGATAGTTGAACCCGCGTCCATCCATTCAGGGTGGGTCTCATCACGTGGAAGTGCAGTGCTACTGTTACGAGGACATTTGGGGTTTTCAGGTGCGTTCTGTGTCAATGCAAACGTTTGAGAAGCAGTGAACTGAGCCTGTCTTTAAACCCCCCGGGTCTGTTGCGTAAGCTTTCAACATACGGCCCGAAGTACCGGCGCGGAAGCCATCCCTTTCACCTGCGTCACTGCAGCAGTGGCTGCAGGCAGCTCTGAGCATGTGAGGGTTATATAAAATTGCACCCACTGTTTATGTGTTACGGTATCCAACACATATGTCCTTCCCATCTGGGATGTTCTCGCTGTGCAGAACATGGTCGGTTCCAAGTATAACTCACCAGAAGCACTCAACCTTTGCTTCCGAAGCTGTGATCGTCGTCTCCTCTTCAGCAGCCCACGTCGAGGGGAGATTCCAGATTGTGGGGAGAGCCGGCTGCCAATCTGAAGCGGGAGGAGCGCCGTCAGATGGCGGGGAAGTGTTTGTGCGAGTTGCACTAACGGAAGCGGCGACCTTTACGCTCTCCAAAACAAGCCATATGGGCCCTGGATCGCAGCAGCCGCCTCGTCAAGCAAGATGCCCCAGTCATCTCAGGCGGAGCTCAGACACCGGCGGGAGGGAGCCCGAGCACACACAGCCCTCTTCTCAAGTGCATGGCTGCTGAAGGGCTCTGGATCTCGAAGTAACTGCTAGTTAAACCTTCAAATCCTGCAGCAAAGCTGTTGCTGAGTGCATCCGCTTGGGCCACCCCACTGCTGGGGATGGTGAGCAGGTGGGCTGCAGCTGAGCACTGCAGCAGGAGTCCAGGCTGAGTCCGCTGGCTTGCTCTTGGGAGAGCTAATGAAGGTTGAGTAATGAGCATTGGCAGCCCCTGGAGCCCTCCACGCTCTTCCTTCTCTCTGCTTTGGCAGAGAGAGACAAGCCTGCGTGTGGCCACCTTTCTTCCTAGTGATTGCCCTGACCTCGCTGCTGGTTAATAATCCCTCACCTTTCATGCGTGCGATGGCAGGAGGCTGCCACAGCACCACCTTGCAGGTTCTGGAAGGTTCCTTCGGTGTCTGAGCTGCAGAGCTGCAGTGGGAGCCTGATGCTTCTCTCTTAGCACAGCTCCCCGGCTTCTGCTGCCAGCTCCAGAAACCTGATGGTGAGGTGAAGGAGTAGGGCCAAGGACGTGCAACAGGGCTGGTGAAGGAGCTGGAGATAAAACACTTGTGAGGAGCAGCTCAGGGAGGTGGTTAGTCCGAGGAAGAGGAGACTGAGAGGAGACCTTTTCGTTATGTCCCTGCTGTCTCCTAAACCCACCAAGGGCTACCAAGCATTCAGCAAGCCAAGCCTCCCTTTCTTCCCAACTCTCTTCTAACCCATGGCCTCTGCTGCTATCACCCAGCCAGTTTGCACCAGTGTCTTTATTGTGATCCTGCGATCCTATGAGGTGTCGGCAGTTCAATACAGTTAGTGCCCAGATCCTGCAGAACTCAGGGCAGGCAGCTGTTCTGCCTCGGAGCCTGTTAGCAGGGGTGATACATCACAGAATCTCAGAACATTAGGGATTGGAAGGGACCTTGAAAGACCATCCAGTCCAATCCCCCGGCCACAGCAGGATACCTGGTGACAGCAGTTTTCGAGGTGAGGCTTGCTGCTAAATCAATGGACTAGGTCTGTCAAAGCTCAGGTGGTTCCTGAGAGCATCTGCCAGCCCCCCGAACCCCAAGCAGATGCCCCATCCTCCAGCCACACCAATTAACACAAGAGAAGACAATGTTGTATGAGTTTTCATAGTTTCCTGCACCCGGCTCTCCATCTTAGCCAGCAAACACTTGTTCCGTGAGGTGTCCGAGCTTCCCCACCATCAATAACAGCAAATGGTACCGACGGGGCCCAGTGGGTACTGGGATAGTGGGAAGAGATAATGGGAAGCGGCCATTAACACTAAGTCATTATAGACCTTATTAAGTGAAGCCGTGGGGCTGTCGCAGAGCCTAAAGGTTGGCATAAATTTTTCATACACATTGAACTTTGCTAAATGTGCCGGCGGGTGATGGATGGCGCCTTTCTCCGGCGCTCTAATAAGGAGGAGGCAGCTGCGCAGCAGGGAGACTGGTCTCTGGGAAGGAAGGCAGCGCTGGCCATGGAGGGAACAGGGGGCCTTGCTGCAGGCACCCTGCCAAGTACCAGGGAGGTTATTACTCCCTCCAAAATAGCTCCTCGCCACCCAGGGACGGGGAGCTGAGTGCCGCGGGCAGCCGTGGCTTGCTGGGAGTGTAGCTGGGCAAGGGAAAGCAGCAGAGCTCCAAGGCAAAGCATTGAACCCCTACTCCCCCAGCTCACCTAGGACCTTCCTATATAGCACAGAGAGAGGGGCTTTACATTTGCAAAGGGAGGGGAGGCTGCTGCTGCCAGAGCTGGAGGGACTGTGCCTTGGCAGCCAAATGAGTGAGTCATGGGCCCAGGGGCTTGTTTAGCTGGGAAAAGGAGGCAACAACAACAAACCAAACACTTCACTCGCAGAAGGGCCTGGGGAGCAGCAGATGGGGTTGGGCAGTGAAAATAAACGTGGGGTTCAGAGGACGAAGGAAAGCAATAGGTCCCCTCAGTGCAGAGCAGCCACCAGCCTGAGGCTCTTGTGAGACAGGCAGGTCTAGAACAGATATGGCTTGAAGTCCACGGTATGGCTTCAAAAACTGCTCCAGAGCCAGTTTGTTGGGATTTGTCCAGCCTGTCTGGGTTTTTAGCGGGTTACAGCTCACTCCAGGAGGCGCTTGGGCTGATTTATTGTGGCAGAGCCCCCTGTAATCTAGAGTCTAACAAGCGCTAGACGAGAGGACTCAACCAACTCAACCTTGTCCACAAGGGATCACAGAATCAGAGAACATTAGGGGTTGGAAGGGACCTCAAAAGATGGATAGGAGATTGAGAATTGGTCCTCATACTAAAACCTAAAAGGAAGAAGGTGTTCCAGAGGTGAGAGAGGGGTCTGTTCCATCTCACAGGATCACAGAGTGTTAGGAAGTGGAAGGAACCTCAAAATATGCCCTAAGGTGGAGTCAATCCAGAGAGCATCACTAGAATCCTACAAATGACCTCTCTTTTTGCTTGTATGACTTTTATTTCACAGAGTCACAGAACATCAGAGCTTGGAAGGGACCTCGAAAGATCTTCCAGTCCAATCCCCCTGCCACAACAGGATTCCCTCGATCCAGTCTCTAAGGATGGGAAGGGACCTCCAAAGATCATCCAGCCCAGTCCCCCCCACCACAGCAGGATCCCCTACATCCAGTCTCACAGAACACGGTCAGGAGGGTTTGAAATGTCTCCAGAGAAGGGGACTCCAAACACCCTGGGCAGCCCCTGCCAGGGCTCTGTCACCCTCACTGGGAAGAAGGTCCTTCTCACATTGATGTGGAACCTCC
>JAOXOE010033592.1:0-10099 GCA_028565055.1 Phoeniculus purpureus
GCTGGAAAGGACCTCCAGGGTCATCGAGTCCAACCTTTGTCCTAGTATCTAACTGTTAGACCATATCCCTAAGCGTTCAGAGATCTTCCCCACCATTACATCTGGCCCAAGTTTAAACCAAAGGCAATTGCAATTTCAGTCTGGCTGAGAGGGTGCTTCATATTCTAGATCTGTCCAGTCCATTATCTGTGCTGATTCTGACACTTCTGTGACAGACAACAAGAATATAATGAGATGGTAGTGTTTTCAATTATTGACAGAGTAAGAAGGAGGGTCAGTAAAACTGCCACTTTGAACTTCTGGAGGACAGGCTTTGACCCGTTTAAGAGACTGGTTGATACAGTCCCTTGAGAGGCAGTCCTGAAGGGCAAAGGAGCTCGAGAGGATTGAATATTGTTTAAGAAGGAAGCCTTAAAGATACAGGAGCAGGGCCTGCCAATATACTGAAAGACAAGCTGGCAAGGAAGCAAATAAGCCTGACTGAACAGGGTAACAGTTGAACTTGATGACCTTAATGGTCTTCTCCAGCCAAAACAGTTGTGTGATTCTGTAATATGGACCAACACCTCTAATTCACTGTGTATGTTGCCATTCTGAGTCCAGACTCAGGTTAACATCTATTTTTCCATGGCTATGATGGAGCAGGCACAGTCCCCTTCTTCTTTATTTTCTCCATAGCTACTTGTACGTTACCATAATTTGACTGACATTTGTAATTTACAATTTTTTTTTTAACAGCAGCCTGTGTGAGAAGGTATCATTTCTATTAATAATGTGCATTTCATCAACGGAATTTAAAGCTGTATATAGAGGATATTGGTCTCATTCTTGCTTTTTACAGATGGGGGAACTGAGGTGCAGCATAATTAGAAGCCAATCAGCAGGCCCAAAGCAGAGCTGAAAATAGATCCCAAATCTCCTGAGTCTCAGTGCAATGTTCTAACTGCTCCTCTGCCAATATGTGAAATGTTGATGCTCAACTATTAGTACTACATACACCAAAGGTTATCCGTTATTCAGATACACTCCCAAACCAGTTTCTTACAGTTGATATTTCATGGACAACCTCTGAAACAGTCAAATGTTTGACTTGAGTCTACATCAGCTTTTCTAGTATAAAGCCTTGCAAATTACTAGTTATTACCCCTATAAAAAATTCAATCATATTTCACCTTTAAGTTTTGAGGCTTTCTAGGGTATCTTAAGATTCTTTTAAGTCTACACTTTAAAAATGTAGCTATTTTGCTAAGGAAGCTGTGAGCTTGAGCTATGATTTTCCTCCCCTTTACTCTGGTAGCACGGACAATAGACTAGAACATAGTGAGCACCCCCAGAAGTATCACACACACAATAAAATTATAACAATCAATTTTATCACATGACAATACTAGATTCAAATCTCCCTTGGACAGCATTAAAATGTAGGCATAGGTACTTTGTTTTGCAAATATCCCTACGAAGACCTTTCAGCAGTGTTCTGATGCTAAGGCCGGTGATTTTAGTCACCTAAGTCAATTATTATTGCTCTTGCTCTGAATTCCCCTAATCATTTTTGTGGTTTTACAATCATTCTTTCCAGTTTGAAAAAAAAAAGCTTTCTGTCCCCTGCCACTGAATGGAAAACTCTTTACTTAATGGGAAAATGAGTCAAGCCTTCCCTATGCAGTGAGATTTTACTGGGTGGGTCATTGTGCCTGTAAGGGCTTAGTCCCCAGACAGTCAGCGTGACAAAACACTCAGTTACTTGCCCGAGCAGAACTGCTTATGAAGCAGAGGTATGGAAAACAACCAGGTGAATTGAATTCAACAACAGTACCAACTATTCCCGTGGAAGATAAAGGGCAGCCCCTGGGAGAAAGAAAAAAAAAAAAAATCCCAAACAAGAAACAAAAACTTTCCCTCGGCAGCTGCAGGAACACAGTAGCAACAGGGAGGTAAACTGAGTCATGTGCCACATGCCCTGAGCTTAGCTCAAGCACCATGAGGAAAACTCCTCCACTTTTAAGTAATGTAAACCTTTTACAGAGGTCAGGAACTTGTTTGCAGCTACAGTCTGGCTCTTCTGGGACTTTTCTGTGCCCAGTCTTGGAATCACAGGCTCAGCCAAAGGGAAACAACCAGGCACAATTACTGACTAGCAGGTACAGAGCTCCATTCAAAACAGGACGAAAGCTCATATTTCTGGCTAGTTTCAAGGTGAGAGATAAAAGCATTCAATGTTTTCAGCATTGCTGAAAACTTGGGGGTCAACGGTATAATTACTACCGTTTTAAAAGAGTAGTGGTTTTTGTGGTTTAAATGGCCAGCTCCTTTAAAGGCCTAGTGGAGGGCAAGTTTGGCAGATTTTGTAGCACTGACCTAAAACATTTTCATCACCCCAGATACGTTGTTACAAACCTCCTGTCCTTTTAACCTCTATATACTCAATGTTTATGTCATAGTCTAAGTCTTGCTACACATTCTATGAATGCTCTTGCAGCTGGACCCTGATCAAAATGCATCCCCTCAACTATCACAGCTGAAGAATCACCACATTTTTTTTCTAAAAAGGACTGATTACAGCAAACTCCATAGTTATGCCTGTATGAAACCTATGTCTTCAATAAAAGCATAAGGGTATGTCTAAATATATCTAAACTCAAATTATTTCCAAGGTATCTCTATAGAAGAAAAGTAAATAATATTTTGCATTATTTTAAGTTCTAGTCTGTCTCAACAGGAGAAAAATGTGTTCCTTATAGTATCACAAAATTTACTGAATATTGTGAGGTAACAAATCCTACAAGTGCTAAAGTTGCAGACCCACAAGTGAATGTTCTTCCAGGCATTTCTCATGGAAGAGTTCATGTGAGTGACCAAACTGAAGACAGGGTGAGAGGTAAATCTCAAATTATGAGTATCTGGCAGGAAAAAATGAGCTCTGTAGCAGGAAAAAAAACCTCACTAAAAACTCCTGTATAATGATGATGGAGGGATCTAACAGATATCCAAACACAAGAGCAAGTTTTATGAATATTTACATTTTCCTTCCAGTAAAAGGCATAAAAGTGCAAACTGTTTATCACCTGTGGGAATTTTACATGTCTAAAACGAAATTGTGAGAGGTGCTCTGACCTTAAATCTATCAGGATTTGACCCAATCATCAGTTCATTAAAGTACCCTCAGCTCTGAATGATTTGGTTGGCCCCAATAAGCCAGATTTTCTGTATATTCAAACGCTACAAGATCATAGAGTTTTTCAGAATTACACTTGCAAAATTGTGGATACGAAAGTCCATTTCAAATATTTCCATTCTCTGCACCACTCCAAAACTGGAAAGCATGCACATAATCGCAAAAAAGTACTTTTTTCCCCCCTATAGAAAGCAAAAGATTTTTCTACATTGTAAATATACTTTTCTTAGTTGCTGCAGTTATTAAAATTACTGAGAAGTGTGGTGTTACATCAGGCTTAAACCTCTCATGGACTATACTAGTACATTTGAATGTCACCACAGGAAACTCAGCCAGGGACAGAAAATGAAATTCTGACACCCAGAATAAAGCCTGTTGGTTATATTGTCCTATTTCTGGTGAGACGGTAAATTGTGTTTCCCAAACAGCGTTATTCTAATGCTCTGGAGCACTTCGCTTTCAATTTGTAGCAACAGCAACATCTAGTGTTTGAAGTCTGCCCTGCAGCTCTCATGCAGCACGCTTTCATTAACGCTATGCTTTGTGTTTCAGTTGCGGCGCCTATCTGAGGTATTCGCACAACAGAAAATAATTACTCAGGCTTGGTAACAGTTCTGCGAAGCAGGCAGCTGTTTTACCTACTCTTACGAGAAAAGTGGAAGAATCAGTCAGAGAAAGAATTTAATCATTCAAGTTAGTTCAGTAGTAGGCAGGACCTGAGTGAGTTGCTCCAGGGTCATGCAGAGAGACTGATAAAGTCAGAGCTGCCTACCCTTACCTTACCTATCTTTTGCCTATGTTGCTTTACCTGCAAGATTATGTCTTTGCCCCAGAAAATGCAGGATTTAGCTCATCTGAGGAGATGAAATGTGTTTAGCTCAGTGTGTTTCAGAGGCAGTTTCACTGTATTAGTGGAAAGCATAGCTGATACTCTCTGTTGAGCAACTTGTGTGATGCTTGGTCTCCCATCTGAATGGAGGGTTGTGAATGGGTGTATGTTACCAGGTCCTTACATACTGGTTACAGAAAGGGCTGTTACAGCAAGCAGCCCTTGTTACCTACACCACTCTTTCCATCCCATAGTCCCTCCACTTACAGAGCCACAAACACATGCATGGCCTGTTGAGGGACTAGGTGTGATTCTGCATGTGTAAGGAGAATGAGAGACACTCAAGGGAAGCCATTGTCTTCTTCACTGTGTTGCACTCCAAAGCCCTGTACCACTAGACTCTGTGTGAGGGAAGCAACCTTTGGAACCAGGGTGTGAGAAAGCACAACAAAGAGGACATTTCAACTGCAGCATCAGCTCTTGTAGGGCAAGGATCATAGAATGGTTTAGGTTGGAAGGGACTTCAAATATCATGTAGCTTCAACACCCCTGCCATGGGCAGGTACACCTCTCAATAGAGCAGCATAACAAGAGCCCCATTCAACCTAGCCTTGAACACTTCCAGGGAGAAGCCATCCACATCCTCTCTGGGCAACCTGTTCCAGTGGTGCCTCAGCACTCTCACAGTGAGAAATTCCTTCCTAAGGTCTCGTCTACAACTACCCTTTTTCAGCTTCAGACTATTCCTCCTTGTCCTATCACCAGACCCTCATAAAAAGTCCCTCTCCAGCTTTCCTGTAGGTCCCCTTCAGGTACTGGAGGGCTGCTGTAAGGTCTTCCTGGAGCCTTCTTTTCTCCAGACTGAACAACCCTAAGTCCCTCCGTCTGTGTTCAGAGGAAAGATGCTCCAGCCCAGCAATGCCAGCTAGGGTTTGTTCCTGTTCCCTTCACTAGAGGGCCGAGCATAGGCCGCTCCTCTGTGCCAAGCAGTAGTTTGCCACGGCAGGAGCAGCACAGTGTCATCGCTCTGATTTCTGCTGGTCGGCTGAAGCGCCTCAACACCTGGCTTTCCCACCAGTAGCCAGCAGAACCGAGCGAAGCTTCGTGGAAGGCGCCAGGGAGAAGAACTACCTTCCCCAGAGCACCCCGCGGCACGGACGGCCGGAGGCGGGAGGCGGTGGCTGCTGCCGCGCGTGCGCGCCGCCTTACCTCGGGGAGCGGGCCGGCAGTGACCTCGAGCGGCGGTCGTCAAGATGGCGGCGTCGGGGTTCTGCCTGAAGGTGAAGTCGCAGAGACGGCGCCTTTCGTGCTGTACTGGGGCAAGGAGGGTGGAAAGGAACGGCGCGGCGCGCGCTCGGCGCCCTCACCCAGCTCCCGCGCCGTGGTCTCGAACCTTCCTTCCTGCCCCACCGAGGGTCGGCGCGCGCCCCACCCGGGCCCTGAGGCTCGCGCCGACCATTGTGCCCCTGTCCCGCAGGTGCGGCAGCTGAGCACGTCGGCGGCCAGGCCGCTCTCGAAGCTGGTGAAGGTAAGAAGGCGGGGGGTAGGGGAGGGGGTGTCGCCGGTGGGCTTCCCGGCTCTGGGTCCCGCTCTCAGCATTCGCGTGTTGTCTCGCCCCCAGCCCCCCATCCAGGTGTACGGGCTGGAAGGGCGCTATGCCACCGCACTGTACTCGGCCGCCACCAAAGAAAAGAAGCTGGAGCAGGTTGAGAAGGAACTGAGCCGGGTGTGGGTAAGATGCTCGACAGGTGGGACGTTGGAAGCAGCTGCTTCTTGTTAGGAGGGAGGTGGGCTCAGTCACTGCGGACAGTGAGAGGCCCAGCTGGCCTTGCGTGGGTGCTATCTGCACTGCTGCCTGGAAGTGGTGCAGGAGAGGTGTCAGGAAACATAATGTAAAGGAGCTGCTTCTGGAGTTGCTATGGCACAGAATCATAGAATCATTCAGGTTGGAAAAGACTTAAAATATATTTGGTCCAGCCACTAACCTAGCTATACTAAGCCCACCACTAAACCACGTCCCTAAGCTCCGTACCTACATGACACTTGAACACATCCAGGGATGATGATTCAACCACTTCCCTGGGCAGCCTGTTCCAAGGCCTGACGACCCTTTAATTAAGAAGTTACTCCTAATGTCCAGTCTAAATTTCCTCTGTCACAACTTAAGGCCATGTCTTCCTGTCCTGTCACTTGGGAGAAGAGACCAACACCCACCTCTCCACAACCTCCTTTCAGGTACCTGTACACAGCAATAAGGTCGCCCCTCAGCCTCTTGCCCTTCAGACTAAACAGACTCAGCTTCCTCAGCTGCTCCTCATAAGGCTTGGTTTGTAGAACCTTAGCCAACCTTGTTTGGACCCATATGTCTTGTCATTTTCAAACCTCTTCATTTTTACTCAAGGAATGACCATGTTTGCCTGCTCTGGGTTTAGACCTTGTAATGCCTGGAAAACTCCTGGCCTTTATCACGTTGTTTGTGTATCCTCTCAGACTCTCTTGAAGGACCCCAAGCTATCCAGCATTGTTATGAACCCTCACACCAAGAGCACTGTTAAACAAAAGGTTGTTAACGATGCCTTGGCAAAAGAGAAGATGTCCCCTATTACTGTCAACCTGATGAGTAAGTAACCATTTGACTTAGAAAAACATCTGAGGCTGCTGGTTATTGCTCTTCACTAATTGAATCTGCATCTAGTGGATCCTTCAAACCCTTTTGCCTCTTACAGATTTGCTTGCTGAAAACGGTCGCTTGCGTTACACACCAGACATTATTTCTGCATTTGGGAAGATCATGAGCGCATACCGAGGAGAAGTGGTGTGTACAGTCACCACTGCTCAGGTGAGTTAGGAACTTCTACATGGAACTCAACAGCAATATAAAGGGCTATTTCTTTTAGCTTAGTTTTGCTCCGTGGTGTTTAAGTACTTGCTGTGTAGCTAGTGAGAAAATACCTCTGGCAAGATGAAAAATCTTTCTGTTACTGGCACTTTTGCTGTCCAACAGTTGGTCAAAAATTAAACCTATTCTTCCCATTTCAGCTTATGAGGCCATATGTCTCCTTTCTGGATGTGAAGCCATTCAGCTTCATTCACAGACCTAGCTGCCCCATTCTTATTTCTGTCATGAAGGTTGTACAGATAGGTCGAACTAATAGCTGAGCTCTCAGGTAGAGCAGGGCATGTAGATCTGAGAATGCCTGTGGTATTTGTTGCTGTGCTTCATGGGGAGCAGCTACCTAATTCACTACCTCAGTAGTCAGGACAACTCCAAAACTAGCAAGGTTTTTTCAGAAGTAGCCAACAGACAAGTCTGGCTGGTGCTTAGGAAGGTGATTGGGAAGATGGGGTTTCCATGAGCTGTAAACATCAGGCTGAAAGCATGGTGGTTCTGTCAGTTGAGTAACAACTTCATTACTGGATCTATGCCTAGGTCTGTTGGAGGGGGAAGCTGGTCAGATAGGTGTGTAACTTTAGTCTGTAGTCTGCCTACCTGGGCTGAGTGAAGAGACTGATCCACTTAAGGATAACTGGTTTCCCTGTGGGCTGTGAGCACAGATTGTCAGTCCAGTTGGTAGCCTTCAGGGAAATGTGGACTGACAAAACTTTCTTCATGCAATATTCTGCTGAATATTTCACATGTAAAGTTACTTCCGTGCTCCTTTTTGTTGTTGTTAGTTTCTTTTGGCTAGCAAGCTCCTTGAAGTCCCTTCTGTTTCAGTCTTGGTGGTATCTATGTTACCTGTGGGGCTAGCAAGGCCAAATTCACAGTGTCTCTTCCAAAGGCATACAGAGCTCTTCTGTGGTGCTGGAAAGAGGTGTACTTGGCCATGAACAACCTGTGTACTTGTAGCAGGGCTGGGAGCTCACTGGAGACATCAAGGTTTTTTCATCAAGTAGGTTCCTGATGCTGTCTGAAGATGTTGGTATCCAGCATGGGAGTACGTGCACAATTAAATGTTTCATGAAATGAGAAGGGCTCAACGTAACTGCTCTTTCTGTGCTGTCCCCTGGTTATTCCTTTTCAGGAAGGCTGTGTACTCTGCCCTCCTGGTGGAAGTACCTGTCCTCAGAAGAATCTAAATAAGAAAACCGGGTTCTTGTTATATCATCAGGTTTTTTATTTTCCTTGTCTTCTGTTCATATTTTTCAGCCTTTGGATAGTGGCAGCCTTACTGAGCTGAAAAGTGCTCTGAATGGGTTCTTGACTAAGGGAGAGGTCTTGAAGCTGGAGACCAAGGTCTGGATCTTGTTATTTGGAAATCAGTTTCATCAATTTCATGTTAAGCAGTGTTTCTGGATCTCAAATGTCTTTTTTTAAATTTACATTTGACTGAATCCAGTTGCTGTGTTACATAGTTCTGTGCTTTCCTTGTAGACCTGATGATCTTTAATTACTAGAATTTTAGAATACAGTAACTGCAAAGTTATCTTATAAATGGCTCTTCTAAAACTTTTGTTTATTAACTAACGTGAAAGTTGTATACTAGACTAACAAATTTATGCTAATAACATTTCTGTTAAATGTTTCTTCTTCAGACTGATCCGTCAATCCTTGGTGGCATGATTGTCAATATTGGGGAGAAGTATGTGGACATGTCCACAAGGTCAAAGATCCAGAAACTCACCAAAATCATGAAAGAGACTGTCTAGCAACCTGGTGATTAACATTGAAACATGCCAGATGGAAACAATAAAAGAATTTCTTCTCAGACAGACAAGTGTGAAGTGTTTTGATTCAGGTAACAACAGCTGAAGTGGAGGAGAAGAAGGTGGTGGTGGTGCTGCAACGAGTTTCCCTTGGTTCTCACTATCTCATGACACAGCTCAAAAATGGAGCTCGCTCAGAATGCAGATGAACAGTGCTCTGAAGGAGGTCGTAGAATATTTTAGGTTGGAAAAGACCTTCAAGATCATAGGGTCCAACCATTAACCTAACTGTACCAAGCCAACCACTAAACCACGTCCCTAAGCTCCACATCTACACTACTTTTAAAGATATCCAAGGGTAGTAATTCACCCACCTCCGTGGGCAGCCTGTTCCAAGACGTGATGACCCTTTCAATGAAGAAGTTTTTCCTAATGTCCAAGCTAGACTTCTTTTGGTGCAACTTCAGGCCATTTTTTCTTGTCGAAGAGACCAACACCCACCTCCCTACAATCTTCTTTCGCATAGTTGTAGACAGTGTTAATCATAGAGGGTAATGCTCTAGGGGATCACAAGTGGGGATCACTTCTGTCAGTCTTCAGAGAAAAGTTTACCTCAGGATACTATCAGGTCGGTGGAGTGGTGCTCCTGCTGCTGCACAAGCTGCTTCTGGGTGTGGGAAGTATGATGCTGTAATGGTGATAGGTAAATCCTTCCAGCAAGGGAACAGGGATTGTTAGAACATTTGTGTTGTATGTGTGTTCTCAGAAGCTGTACCTGGTCCAGTTTACTACCATCTCTGTTAAAGAGAAGTTTGTGTGTGTCTTAAGCTAGAATCACCCTCTGCAAGCTTTACTGGCTGAGTGGTGTGTGGCTTGAAACTGCACACAAACACTTGCACATCAGGACAGGAGCTCCCACCAGTGAGCACTGAGACTATGTGTGCTCCTGGTTGACGTTCAGACATGGATTTCCAGGTGTCCCTTTTCTGTAAGAACTCTGCCTCCCGTTCCTCTCTGAACAGCACTTGAGGTGCCAGTGGCAAGGGTGGGTGGCACTTGGGACCTTCGTGGCGCTCAGGCAGGGCTTACTGGAGACCCTGTGGCCCTGGGAGGGGGGCAGGCTGAGTAGGCCACGGGGCAGCAGGTGACACAAGGAGGCCTGCACCTCACTGCCCACTCCCGGTGCTGCTCTATGGCACCAGTGTGGCACATAGAGCTGTACCTGAGACAAGGCAGCTTCCGAGAGCTCAGTGCTGTGTGGTGGAGATGGCCCCTGACCCCAAACATCTGGTGAGCTTCCTCATGTATCTTGCTGCTACAGGTGCTGTGATTTACAAAGAGTGCTTTGGCTATGGCTATGGCCCTGTCCCATTTCTAACATCCAATCTAAACCTCCCCTGACGCAACTTGAGGCCATTTCCCCTCGTCCTATCATCACTGATCTGAGA
>JAOXOE010033593.1:0-10097 GCA_028565055.1 Phoeniculus purpureus
GGGGTTGTGGAGTCTCCTTCTCTGGAGATGTTTAAAACCCACCTGGACATGTTCCTGTGTGACTTGGTCTAGGTGATTCTGCTGTAGCAGGGGGATTGGACTAGATGATCTCTCAAGGTCTCTTCTAATCCCTGATGTTCTGTGATTCTGTGATCATCATTAGTTCCTCACTTTAAGGGAAATGAGGGTAGTGCAGCAGATATCTGGACCATGTTTGTTGCAGTCAGTCTAATGTGTTGGTCTGCACCTCTCCTCTTGTCCCTAGAGCTCAGAAAACCCCAAACTTTGTAGCTGTGTGCTGGGCATAGGGTAGACCCACAGGAGGTGAGTGTGATCCCTCCACACACATCCGCGAGCACAGTGGCCAAACAGCCCAGAGGAAATGAGTCCATGGCAAAAACATGATTTCATTTCCCGAGATGCATCCCATGACAGTGTCTGTGGTACGGTCTCTGTGTGACAGGGACAACCCCGCACGGGAGAGAACTTTCCCTTGTTGCTGGCTATCAAGGTTGTCCAGAGACGTGGTAAAGGTCCCATCTCTGGAAACATTCCAGGTCAGGTTGGACCTGCTCTGGTTGAAGATGTCCCTGCTCACTGCAGGGGATTGGACTAGATGACATCCAGCTCTGGAGCCCCCAACACAAGAAGGATGAGGACCTTTTGGAGCAGGTCCAAAGGAGGCCATGAAGGTGATCAGAGGGCTGGAAACTCTCTCTTTTAGGACAGGCTGAGAGAGTTGGGGTTGTTCAGCCTGAAGAGGAGAAGACTCCAAGGGGACCTTATAGCGACCTTCCAATCCCTGAAAGGGGCCTGTAAGAAGACTGGGGAAGACTCTTAGCAGAGGCAGAGATGATAGGATGAGGGGTTATGGTTTGAAGCTGGAAAAGGGCAGAGTGAGGCTGGTCAGGAGGAAAAAGTTCTTGAATCTGAGGATGGTGGATCCCTGGAACACGGTGCCTAGACAAGTGGTGGAGGCTCCCTCCCTGGAGCCATTCAAGATCAAGCTAGATGGGACTCTGGGCAATCTGTTCTAGTTAGAGATGGCCCTGCTTATTGTAGGGGGGTTGGACTAGATGACCTTTGGAGGTCCCTTCCGACCCAGTACATTCTATGATTCTATGATTTTTAAAGGTCCCTTCAACCCACTCTATGATTTAGTGGCCAAGATGGCCTTGTTCTGACACCCCTGAACAACATTTGGGAGGCTGGATTTTGCTGCCGTTGGTGCCTGCTGCTGTGGGCACTCCTGGATGGGACTTGTGTGGGAGTGCTCTAGTCATAAGCTACTGGGAGCTGAAAAACCACAAACGTGAGAGGAAAGGAGTGCTGCTTGCACCGATGCAGCTCCTTGCAACATCATAACTCCACCGTGCACCACCACCAGCTGTGCCATGAGGTGATGCTCTGGCTGTAACCTTGTTGCAGCAGAGTCCTGCTGTCTTGCAGGGCTTTGCTCGTTTGCAAAGGTCACGGCTGGCAGCACAAAGGCCAGAGCAAACCGATGCACAACGCAAAGCAAAAGGATGTGTCGCATCCCTCCTCCCATCAATCAGCCCACCCAAAGCCTCTACCTCTCCACGCAGCTCCTCTGATTAATTCCCTGCCCAACAGCTTCCTGCTTCCTATTTCGGTGACGCCTCCCCCAGCCTCCATCCACCTTGTTGCAGCAGCTCAGACTGGCTGAAAATCTATTAATAGTGAGAAAAGGAAACCCCAAAGAATAACTTAGGAAATGGTGACGGTCACACCCCAGGCTGGAGAGCTGAGCCCAGCTCAGAGCTTTATGCCAGCCGCCTCCTGCTCCTCCCAAGGCGGGATGAGAAAGCGAAGGAGCTCAAGCAACTCAAGGAAGGGGAAGGGCTGAGGAAGTCCCTATTTTCCTCCCTGCTTTTTTGCAGCCTTTCCTGATTAAACAGGGGCAACAAGTTGAATTTGTCAAGGGAAAGTAGGGAATGAAGCTCCACGAGTGGCTCTTTCAGAGGGGAAAGTGTGTGCCAGGCTGGGTGAGGAGGCTGCGGGTCTCTCCTTCGCATTGGGGATGGGCAAAAGGAGGAGTTTCTTCACCTCTGTCTGGGCTAGAGCAGAGACCAGCTGCTGCAGAGAACAGGAAATTTGTCACCTCCTTTTAAAACGGTGACAGTGATCTGGCAGAGTATCACAGAAGGGAGTTAGTTATCCTGGACCCACCTGGATGTGTTCCTGTGCGACTTGCTCTAGGGGATCCTGCTCTGGCAGGGGGATTGGACTGGGTGATCTTTCCAGGTCCCTTCTAACCCCTAATGATTCTATGATTCTAAAGCTGGGCTGCAGAGCAAACGGTCAGCTCGTGAGGTTTTCACTTTTGTTCTGTGCAGAGGCTCCCTCGTTCCCATCTCCTTAGGAAAAGGTGGGCTCCAAACAGCATCATCCTCTCTAGATACCTGCTGAGAGTTTGGCAAGTTACGTAGCATGAGGATGCTCTCATGCACACAGCAGCCCTCACCCTTGCAAAGAGTTAACATGTCAGAGGATGGCTCCTCAGCACAGCAGAAACATGGAGCTGTTGGAGTGGGGACAGAAGAGGCCCCAGAGGTGATCCCTTCCACTGTGAAGCCAGGCTGGCACAGCCTGAGGGGTTCAGGTAGGGGAGAGAAGTTCCAGGGAGTGTGGCCTTTCAGTGCCTAAAGGGGCTGATAAGAACGGTGGGGAGGGTACTCCTCATCAGGGAGTGCAGTGATAGGATATGGGGTGATGGTTTTAAACTAAAAAGAAGAGGTTCAGCCTGGAAATAAGAAGGAAATTTTTTGCAGTGAGGGTGGTGAGACCCTGGCCCAGCTTGCCCAGAGAGGTGGTAGAAGCCCCATCCCTGGAACAATCCCAGGCCAGGTTGTTTGGAGCTCTGAGCAACCTGCTCCAGTTGCAGACGTCCCTGCTCACTGCAAGGGGGTTGGACTAGATGAACCTTTAAAATTCCCTCCTAACCCAAACCATTCACTGCGTCCAAGCTGTCATCATCCAGCCCTTTGCTGCCACTCTCATCATCAACACCATGAAATGATTTCACCCAGGCCAAAGATCAGTGTGGCTCCCTGGGTGAGACAATGGCTAAACGTCCAAGAGCCGTTGCCAGAACATTTCCAGACTCTAATCCGTCAGTCCATTTATCCCGTCCAGGATGTCTGTCCTCTCAAAAACCCTGCCAGGACAAAAACGCTGCTGCAGAGCAGTTTTGATAGTGTTGTTCTGCCAAATATTAATGATGAGACCTAATGGCTGGATCTCAGTTGTGCGACAGTATCACTCAGGAGGGAAGTGAGTGTATCTGGGCTCTGATTTAAGGCCATGGGGCTTGGGTTTAGCACGAAACCTCCTTAATTCTGCTGAGACAAGGCTCTGTTGAAAAGACCCTTCAGATTGGGAGCTGTTTGGACCTTGTATGTATGAGAGTGACAGCAAAATCAAGGCATCCTCTGCTGTCAGATGAAACCAACCTGCAGCCGCAGCCCCTTTCATGAAGGACTTTCTCACTAAGACCTTGCTGGCTGGTCAGAGGTGAGGAAACACATGTTCTCCAAGCTCTGACGGGTTTTGGTCCATCTCCAGATGGAGAAGAACATTGAGGGCTTCTTTCTGCATGGCTGCACTACCAGCTTGGAGATTCCCCCTTGGCTACACCGTAGCAGCATCCTGAGAGGTCTTATCAGTCTGCAGGATTTTGTGGTCCCTCACATCTCTAGGGTAGGCAAAGCTGCTTTGTTTTAATTCAGACCTGGGAAAAACTTACTTTTTCCTTATTTTATCCAGTGGAAGCAACACTGGAGGTCAGGCAACACCAAAACTCCTCAGTTTTGACCAAGAAACCCATCTGCAACCTAAGCCTGCCAGAACTGCAACACACGTCCTCCAAATCCAGGTTCTGATGAGCTGGCATTTCTGAGGAGAAACCTGCTTCGTTAACAAATTCCCCAACGGCTCTTTCTGCAGGTGTCTGAGCCAGCTCAGCTGCTCTGCTGCTTCATTTGGAAGGATGACAAATATTCAGAACCATCATCCCAAGGCACCTCTTCCTGCTTGGACACACTCCTCCTCCCCTGCAGCCCTAACTCATCTCCTCCTCACTCCCTCAGTTCCTCCAAACACTGTGTTTGGGGAGGGCTTGAGAAATGGGTTCATTTGCTGGATTAATTAATGACCACAGAGTGGATTTAGGGAGCAGAAGTATCTCGGCAATCCTCATGCAATCACAGAATCATAGAATCATTCAGGTTGGAAAAGACCCTCGAGATCATCAAGCCCAATCATTAACCCTACTTCATCAAGTCCAACCATTAATCCTACTTCATCAAGTCCAACCATTAACCCTACTTGATCAAGCCCAAACATTAACCCTACTTCGTCAAGCCCAACCATTAATGCTACTCTATCAGGTTAATGGTGAACTCTATCAAGTTCACCACCAGATCAGATGTCTAAGCACCACATCTAAACAATCTCTAAACCCACCCAGGGATGGTGAGTCAATGCTCTCCCTGAGAAGCCTGTTCCAGAGACTGATTGATCTTTCAGTAAAGAAATTTTTCCTAATGTCCAGTCTAAACCTCCCCTGGTGCAGCTTGAGGCTGTTACCTGTGAGAAGAGATCAGCACCCTCCTCTCTACAATGTTCCTTCAGGTAGTTGTAAGAGATGGCAAGATCTCCCCTCAGCTTCCTCTTCCTCAGGCTAAACAGCCCCAGCTCCCCCAGACACTCCTCACACGACTTGCTGTCCAGATCCTTCATTAGCTTCATGCCCATCTTCTCAAAAATACTGCCACTGAACTTCCCCCTGTAGACTATTTATTGCCAGAAAATGGTGATCAGAGCATTTTTCACACAAATGGACCCAAACGGTCCATCCCAGACAGTGCCATTTAGCTCCAGCCAGAGCTGCTCCAGTGATGGGAGCACAGGTCCAGGCTATCCTACGGATAAATACAGGACATTCTCTTTAGGATTGTGTCTCCACATCTCTTCCCATGGAAAATCTGTAGCTATTTAAGACATGAAGGGGGAAAAGGCAAAAATAATCAAACAGAGACAGGAAGGATAATGTGGAAAAGGAAGGCTCTGAAACCCTTCACACAAGGTTGCCAAGGAGGCAGATAAACAGCCACATGTGCACAACCTCTGTCCACGTCACTCCTAGACAGTTTTCATCCCTGAGCCTGGAAACATCCTCTTTCCATTGGAGGAGTTTGTAAGGGACCTGCCTCTAGCCCCACACCTTTCCCAGGCTATGAAATGAACCGAGGGCTCTGCAGTCCCATCATGCAGGAAATGGTGCTGGATGGAGCTGCTGGAGTGGAAATGTGGGGAAAAGGAGCCAAAAGAGCTACATGTCGCAGTCTGACCAGAGTCCCCAAAACCCTTAGTGCAGCTACGTTCCTGCACTTCTCCTGCCTCATCTACGTTGTTAGCAGGGAGTTACCCTGTGAGGACCTTGCTGCTTTGAAGCAAGACTTGTGGCAGTAGGTCCTGTCCCTGTACCACGTGAGCACCATAGAATCATAGAATCATCAAGATTAGAAAAGACCTTAAAGACCATCAAATCCAACTGTCCACCCTACAACCCCCAAACCATCTCCTCAAACACCATGACTGCCCATTTGTTGAACCCCTCCATCGATCAGTGGAGGACAAGGGGCAATGGGTGTGAGCTGGAATAGAGGAGGTTCCACATCAATACGAGAAGGAACTTCTTCACCATGAGGGTGACAGAGCCCTGGAAGGGGCTGCCCAGGGGTGTTGTGGAGTCTCCGTCTCTGGAGATATTTAAAACCCACCTGGACATGTTCCTGTGCGACTTGATCTAGGTGATCCTGCTGTGGCAGAGGGATTGGACTGGATGATCTTTCGAGGTCCCTTCCAATCATTGATGTTCTGTGATTCTGTGATCTCCAGCGGGCTGAAGGACATGATGTTGGGTACAGCAGAGATCGCTGCCTTTCGGCAAAAGTCACCCAGGGATGTTGGACCCCTGGGTGTGTTGGGCTGAGTAATAGGCCAGAACAGTTGCTCTGCAGCAAGGCAAAGCCCAGCTACCTCAGACCCTAAACAGTGGCTGTGAGTCAAAATGACCCTGAAAAAAATCACAGGAAGGCCATAGGGACCTCCTGACTTCGTTATGCACCACACATTTGGGGTTCTTCTTGTATAACTTCCACATTTTAAGTCTTCCAGAGACTCTTTCATGCTTTTGCCTGTGAATAAGGCTGCTGAAAATACCTGCTTTTATATACAATAAATATTAAAAGGCTGTGTTTGAATTTGGAGAGGAATGTCAGATGACCTGGAAGGACTAAGAGAGACTAAGAGTGTTGGTGCCACCTTGACTTCATGAAGAATCACAGTATCACAGAACGTTAGGGATTGGAAGGGACCTTGAAAGATCACCCAGTCCAATCCCCCCACCACAGCGGAAAAGAGACCACCTATCTTCATCAACTCCCTCTCCAGTGAGGGTTGAAGGCTGGTCCATGAATTGACTTCAACAGCAAGGAGCTCTGAAGCTGGTGGAAAAGAGACCTTCAGCGAAGCCAATGTGAGGAGCTTCTTGGCCAACCCCACTGGTTTGCTCTTGAGGGTTTGGACTGTCACATCGCAGCAGCCCTTTCTAGAGACCTGACATCCTTTCCGCTGCCCAGGGGTGAATGAGGGTGACACGGGGGAAAGATTTATTCATCAAGACAGAGCAGAAGTTCCTCCTCATGCTTTTCACCCCAGAAAGATGAATCATCCCCTGCTAGCTTTTCCTGGAGGACCACTCCAGACAACTTGAGGAACGAGAACATCAGTCCCCTGGGGCGGGAATGATTTTTATTCAGCCTGATGGCTTGTCTGCAGCAGAGGTACTCAAGAAAATTAATCTAAAATTAAAAGAAGGTGGGATTTCAGAGTGGATTAGGCAAAGTGCACACAACCCACCAGGTGGCCACTTGTTCGGCTTTAAATCAGCCCTCATTTAATTTTGCCCAAATGAAGTAGGCTAAATCAAATTAAAGCCTCCTCAGCATTGAGAACTGATGCAGGGGAGCTGATGTGGTTTAAGAAAGCTAAATCAGGAGACACGTGGTGATGGTCCCCACACAAATAAGCCCCCCGATGTTGCATTGGGCACTGATGCTGACCAAACATCAAAGATCATAGAATCATAGGATCATTAGGGATTGGAAGGGACCTGGAAAGACCATCTAGTCCAGTCCCCCTGCCACAGCAGGATCACCTAGACAAAGTCACACAGGAACATATCCAGGCGGGTTTTAAATGTTTCCAGAGAAGGAGACTCCAAGATGGGGCACACCTGCCTCCCCAGGCTGAGCAGGGGGATTGGACTAGATGATCTTTTGAGATCCCTTTCGATCCCTAATGTTCTGTGATTCCATGATCCCTGGCCATGAAAATCTTTGCTTGAAGCCAGACTTGATGTCACATCAGCATCTTCTGTTGTTTGACTGGTTTTCATCATGGAGACAGGTAGGATAATGAGAAGACAGTGGACAAACCACATCACAGGACTGGGGATGGGGTGCACGGTGCAGCTGGCAGTGGGCTCCATCCACTGGCTCCTGTCATGTCTGATAGGCAAGTGAACAGAAAACCAAGGCGGACAAGCTTCTCTGGGACACAGATTTCATTGCTGTGCCCTCCTCTGCAACTGGCTGGGCTCATATTTGGGGTCATGTTGAGCACTGCCGGGAGGGAGTTGGCCCTGAGCTACTCATCCTGCCAGCGCTCAGGAAGAGCTGTCACATCTGATGTCACTCACGTTAAGCGTTGTGCATCGACATGGTGTCTAGACTGTCTAGGACAGACGAGAGCCACAGGGGTCTCACAAAGCAGATCTTCTGTGGGTGGGTTTCACAGACTCAGGTTCAAACCTAAAGAGGGACTTGCTGGCTTCTCTGGGTCCCCACAGTCCAACAAAACCAGACCACAGCTGGCATTAGCAGCAGGGATCTAGTGCCCAAACCTGTGCCATCAGAACTGAGGGTGACAGCCTCAGCTGGAAGCTGATGTCTGTGGCACAGAGGAGGTCCAAATGGTGGCTGTAAGGGACAGAAAACACGAGGAGAGACTCTAAACCTAAAGGAGTAAGGAGAACTCAGCCTGGTCACAGGCAGCTCCAGTACTAGTGGGGAAAAGAAAGGAGATGGGTGAAGGAGAGGTCAATTAGAACTGGCACAGGGCACTGCTACGGCATTGCGAATCCTTGTCCCTTGCTCCTTGCACCTCCCTTTCCTCCTCACCTCCCTCAAAGATTTACAGCAGGAATCGCCCTGCTGCAAGATCCTCTGCCTTCTCCGGCCCCCAAGCCTTTTGATGGGGAGGACTGGGAGGATGCTTGCCCACCCTAAGGGCCAAAAGGGCCAGCGGAAAAGCAATGGCGAGGAGGTGATAAGGCCAGGAGCCTCACCCTGCTTTGTGTGCCCAGTGCCTTTGGTGAGTCACAAGTCAGCCCAAACTTAGGCCCTTCAGCCAGCGGCTTCGTTGTTAACCTCTTCGGGGCTGTGAGCCACGTGGCCTCCTCCAGCCCAGCTGTGTATCACCCACCACCAAGCCAGGGAGGACCCTAAGCTGAACGCAACTTGAACTTGATCCTCTTGGGTCCTGTCCAACTTGGGGAATTCACAGAATCATAGACTCATAGGGGTTGGAAGGGACCTCTGTAGATCATCTAGTCTAACCCCCCTGCCAAAATACATTCTCCTAGGTCAGATCACACAAGAACAAGTCCGGGTGGGTTTTGAATGTCTCCAGAGTTGGAGACATTCTGTAATACCCATCCCCAGAGCCCCCTGCTTTGCTGCTCATCCAGGCTATGATGGGGAGAATCATCGAACATTAGGGATTGGAAGGAACCTCAAAATATCATCCAGTCCAAACCCCCAATCACAGCAGGATGACATAGATCCAGTCACACAGGAACATGTCCAGGTGAGTTTTAAACGTCTCCAGAGAAGGAGACTCCACAACCCTCCTGGGCAGCCCCTTCCAGTGCTCTGTCACCCTCACTGTGAAGAAGTTCCTTCTCACATCTCTAACCCATCAAGCTAAAAATATTGTTTAAATTAGAGTAAGGAGTTTTTATGTGTATCTTACACGAGAGTTCTGTCATTATATCTTACAGTTCATTATAGCTCAAAAATAACTGGTGTTATTTTACCTAAAGAATGGGGCCCATATCTGAGAGTCAGAGATGGGGATTTGTTTGTGCAGGTCTGGATGTGGATGAGTGGACAAATACATGTTCAAATACGAAGCTATTGATACGTGTGTATGCTGCACATGTACCTCCTTGACAAAAGTAAAGCAGACTACAGAGAAGAAAGAAGAGATCAAGCACTGCTACGATAAATAGCATCTGCTGCTGTCTGTGCTACAGAGAGCAAACACTTCACCAGCGAAGTTCATATGCTGAGCATAGCCACTATAGCTAACCTCTTTCCTTGTCAACAGCAAGTAAGTCTTCAGGAGGAACCTGCTAATGGTGGGAGAGTTCCTAAGGTTTCTAGACAGGGCAGGTTGTGCAAACACAGCCTCTCTATATAGCCTGGGAACGATTTGAAATTCCCCACCCTTTCTATTAGGAGGAAACTACCACTGCCAGGACACAACAATGTGAGTAAACACCAGTGTCTCAAGCCTGCCTAACTCAAGTAAACACAGGGCTTCCTGACACAATGGCAACCACTAGGCACTTCTTTCAAGTCATTCTTCTTGCACCGTGTCAGATGTGAGTGTTTAAACAGACAGCATTTCCTCACTGACATACTTGTTCCCTTGGCCAGTTAGGCAGGGGTAAGTTTCTGCTTTCAGAAGTCATCTCGTTTGGGCTCTGGACACTAGTTTGTACTGTAGTGCAAGATGCCACTTGAATCATAGAGTCATTAGGGATTGGAAGGGACCTTGGAAGATCATCTAGTCCAATCCCCCTGACACAGCAGGATCACCTAAACCAAGTCACACAGGTACACATCCAGGCAGGTCTTAAACATTTTGAGTGAAGGAGACTCCACAATTCCCCTGGGCAGCCTGTTCCAGTGCTCTGTCACCCTCACTGGGAAGAAGTTCCTTCT
>JAOXOE010033594.1:0-10097 GCA_028565055.1 Phoeniculus purpureus
CATCCTCCTGACACCCACCCTTCACATATTTATAGACATTAATGAGGTCACCCCTCAGTCTCTGTTTCTCCAAGCTAGAAGCACAGCATCCTCAGCCTTTCAGTCCCATTTGATTGGGTTTAAAATAGGGAGACATCACTGCATCAGTCCACATGGAGGGAGCCATGCGTGAGACTACTTTTTCAAAGGAATTTTGATTTATAGAAGGTTTTTTCATTAGTCTGTTGTTTTAGAAGGTGGTAATGTAAGACTTGAAAAGAACAAAGAGTGCATATTTAAACAAGTGGAAAATTATGGTGTGGGCCCATTTGTCAGTTCTCTGTAGCCTTCAAATGTTTAAAACACTTTGGTAGAAAGAGTAATTCAACATGTCAAAGTAGCTGAAAAATGGGATCAAGTAAAATTTGCGTTTCCCAAAGGTAGATCACACAAGACTAACTCAATAACTGTATTTGATAAAGGAATTTGTCTTCCAGAAAGGACAGCTGTTCTTATCTCCAAAAAAAGCATCTTTAAAGGTTCAAACAGGAAAAAAAAATAGAGAAAAAAAGGGGAAGATTAAAAGGGGAATGTTATGATGAAGGAAGGAATAAAAGTTTAGAAGATAAGCACTGTTGAAAGGAGATATATGAAGTTTGAAAAAAGTAATTAATACAGTTCATAAAGAACACAATTTGGTTGTAGTTAATATTTTCAATAATAGCCTTACATTAATACAGTCCTACTTCTTAGGCCAATATGCTGATGAAGATGGAAAGCATTGTTAACACTAATGATCCTACAAGAAAGAATTCAAGAACTAGAATCTTAATGTTGGGATGGAACCAAAACTACAAAATTCTGTGAAACATACATTAGAAATGTATACGTTAGCAACATGATAATAGGGGGAAATGTGAGTTTGTCAGCTGGAATCACAGTATGTGTTGGGTGGGACCTGTGGGAATCATCTAGTCCAACGCCTCGGCTAAAGCAGATTTGCCTAGATCCTTGCACAGGAATATGTCCAGGCAGGCTTTGAAAGTCTCCGTAGTGGACTCCACAACCTCTCTGGGCAGCCTATTCTAGCACTCTGTCACCCACAAAGTGAATAAATATTTCCTTATGTTTAGGTGGAACTTCCCATGTTCTATTTTGTACCTGTAGCTTTTTCCTATCACTGGGCACCACTGAAATGTTCCTAGCCCCGTTCTCTTTACACCTTCCCTTTAGATACTTCTAAGCACTCCTAAGATCCCCTCTCAGTCTTCTCTTCTCCAGGCTAAACAAACCCAGGTGTTTCAGCCTTTTCTTATAAGAGATGCTATAATCTCTTTATCATCTTTATAACCTTCCATTGGACTCCCTCCGGTAGTTCTCTGCTTGGGAGTACAGGACTGGACAGAGTACTCCAGATGTGGCTACACTAGAACAGAGTGGAAAGAGAATTTCTCCTGACCTGCTAGTTACACTCTTCTTGATGCACTCATAAACGCCAAAAGAAGGCTATGAATACACTCAAGAGTCAAGCATGACTGTTAGCCAAAGTAGTGCTGCGCATTAAAAAACCCAAACACAATTTTAGGAAACATCAAGCTGTTATATGGGGATTGCTGTCTAATCCAGGATATAACAGTAGTATATAAAGTAGCTCATAAACCAGGCTTTATGTTTTTCACCCTTCTAGACTCAACAAGTGAAGCAAGCTGCTTCACTGAGGCTCTTTTGCAGCTGAACTCACAACTGCTGACCTCGGGAAGGAAAGATTGTGTGAGGTTCTTGGTGTTAAACAAAACTGTACCTCCTTGAACGACATACTTCATCGCTACCGGAGGGAAAATGGATCTCTGCTGTCATGTTTTGTCCTTTGGCTATTGTGCCCTATAGGTCTTTGGTTTCCGCTAACTATTCATGTGGCCATTGTCAGTGGGTGAAATTTTTTCTCAGGATCAAGAAAGAGTAAAGTCCAAAAGATCAATGTCAAAAAGGCAAAATCTATTAACTCTGATAATAAGAAAATAAGTGAAAAAGATCCAAATTATTCGACACTTAACTTTTCATGTACATACTCTCTTGTTGTCTTTGCCTTTCTCCTACCTTTGCACATTAAGTGCTTAGAATAGCGAAATAAAAATCTTATTACATTTCCCTGCACGTACCTGGCTATGGTTTACAACTAATATGTCCAGATATAGATAAACTAGGATTAAGTGTACTAGTTTAGACTGTTCTTCAACCCATGATTTTGGCAACGTACTGTCCTAAGTCTTTCTGACATCACCTATGGCATTAAGACATGATCAAGTTAAAGTTGAGAGTGGCAGGAAAAGCAATGTGGTCCTGCCCATGGGGCCCTTTGTTCAGTATTATTACTCCAGTGAAGGTTGTCAAGCAATTGGATTACACCTATTTCTAGACAAAGCTGAAGTATGGTTTATGAGTTGCACGGCCCCAGCTCAACTATGAGCTGTATGGGTTTTGTTGAAAGGCTTCTTGAAGAAGCTGCAAGGTAGAGAAAGGAATAATTAAAACCTGCAGTTAAATGTCTTAGATGTGTGCAGAATGAAGTTGCTCCAAATCTGAAAGGATTATCTTTAAACTATCATTCAGAAACTTCCTTATCATGCAGCACCAGACTCTTCTCCCTTATCACTTGGTAAGAGCTTACGAAAAAGTACACCACTATTGAGAACCTGCGTATGGCTTTCAAATCGGGAAACACCCTGTGTGTTGTATGTCCTCTGTGAGCGTATATACGCGTCCTCCGCGAGGCACTCTTAATACAGATATATTTTCAAATGATTTCTTTGAGAGAGATGGAACACATTCAAGGAGTTGTTTGCGAGGGTTTGCTTGTGTGCTTGAGAAGTCATGGGGCTACTGTGGTATGAGACCTGTCCATTTCTGACAGTCTAGGGTGTCTTCCTGCCTTTCTTTGCCACTCTGCATAGACATGCTGATAATTCCTGCCACAAACTGTCTCAGGGGAATCAAGACCACCATATATTTTTCTGTAGCTGTTTCTCCCTTTACACCTTTATTGCACTGGATTTTTCATGCCTGACCAAGACACATTTGCTGCCTTTACTTTTCCAGACCATAGTGCCTGTAAAATACTGCAAGCTGGAGAACATGATCTTCCAAGATCTGAATTTAAAGAGCGGGTGGTGGAGATCTTTCACGCACAAAGGTGGTTTGCCTGCTAGTGCTGTCCCCATTATACATCTCCTCAAGCTTCACATTCACAAATTTGCACATGGGTGTTTTAACAAGGCAAATTCCTTTGAAGGCTCTTTCAGGACTGTTTGAAGGATGTCTCTGGTTGGGACAAATCATGTCTGCAAGCCTTCAACATGCATTTGCTGTAGGGGAGAAGTCTTGGTGTTATTACCACCCTACTGTAACTGCTTCTAAGCAGCAAGTACACTGAGAAATTCATGTTGCTTTGGGTACTGTGTTTGATAGAGATGATGGAAGCCCTCTGCATATTGAACATTGATGGAAGAGGGCTTGGAGCTAAACTGAGAGTACTTTAATTTGACAGTGAAGAACCCTGAAGGATCATGTCTTCAGACACTAGATTCTTTGATGTCCTTAAAACAGTGGCTTCAAGTACCTAAATATATCCGACAGTCCCAGCCACCCAAGATCATAGGGTCAGTTTGGAGAGCTAGTGATTTGTCTCACAAACCCAGGCTATAGCTCAAACTGTTCTTTCTCTTATGAGTTTCCTTTCCTACAAAAATCATGTTTTATGGACTGGATTTTATATTTATCTTTTTTTCCATTGGCAATGGGCAGAAACGGACCCTTATTTTACTCAGAATTGAGACTGTTGAAAGGCCATTAATTTCCCTATGGACTGTAGCACAGTGGTACAAGCAGTGAACCTGATTTTCAAAGGCTTCATTGCTGGTATTGACTGCCTGTGAGCACCACTCAAAATCAGTGCTCGCTCTTGTCATCTATATCACAAAAAAGGCACTATAGAGAGAACTGCAACTGTTCTCTGTAGGTGTGGAAATAACAAAGTTGGGCACTACCCTTCCTAAAAGGGGTATTTTCTCCATGGAATCAGCTCCACCATGTTTGTCTACAGGCAACATGTCCTGTGGAAATTATAGGTCAGAGCAATTACAGAACAAAGAATTTGAGTTCATCTCACGTCAGGCTCTCCTGGGATTTGTTGTTGGTTTTTTCCATTTGTGGTCTGCAGAATGCATATCTCATTTGACTGGTGTTCAGAGCAAATCAACGAACATCATGATGCCTTCACAAGAGGAGGGAAATGGGGGATATTCTAGTATGTGTATTGGGTGGGAGCAGGGTGGCTGGGAGGTGTAATTTTCAAACACAGAGGAAGTGTACACGTACAAAATATTACTTCTCCTCTGTCACCTAATATTTTCCTCATTCTCGGTGGCAGACGACCTTCTCAAATAGCTCCTGTCGATGACTTTCTTGAAAAATCACACAAAATGGGGGGGAACAGCGAAGTCATTGCAGCACAGCCAGAGAAGAACATATTTGGTTGAGGCTTGTTGGCACCAGTGTATTTTGAAAGTATTCTTTCAAATAGACCTCAGGCTCCTGAACACCTGAGAGATGGAACTAAAAACTGGATTTTGACCCTCAGACATTGTGACACCAGAATCTGGGAGCAGGAGAAAAGAGAGATGGGGGAAAATTAATAATGCTGAATAAGAAAACCAGTAAGATGATGAGTGAAGCACCCAGCGATAATGCACTGGACCCCAGAATCCTCATCTAGAAGAGACATTCTGCAGGCCAGTCAATAAGTTTCTTCTCTGAAACTGTTTATGTCAGGCAAACCCATCCATTTTGCATCAGCTACCGCTTGCATCTCTTTGTCAAGAATGATTTAGTCCTACTAAAAGACATGCTGAGGCAGGGCTCTCGGATTGTAGCCGTTGGCACACCAGGGTGTGCCAGAATATGAAACTCTACAGCTGACTTAATGTGATGTCTCCTGGGGTGACACACCAAGAAATAGAAGTGCTGGGATCTCTGCGACCAAGGGCACAAAACGTCCAGGGAAGGCTGTTAGATTTCCAGGATCAAGACTTTTGCCTAGCATGACTCTTCCAAGAGTATTTTTATTTGTGTGTTCCACAAGGTCCTTTGAGATTTTGAGTGGCTCTCGTGAAACACAAATGACCAGTTGGAGGTGGCGTCAGTAGAACTGATTCTTAGATACGCTCTGTGGAGTTAAGACTAGTAACGGCGCTGTCTGCTCATGGTGTCTGCCACAGAGGTCTGACAGGGCAAGTAAAATGTATTTACAATTTCACACTGCTTTTAGCAGGCCATTTCAGTTATTTGAGGGAAAACTTTAGACCCTGTCACTTGTATAGTCCTGTATCCTGACTGGGTGGGACCGTGCTAGTTTTCATGCTCCTAAGGATCACGGCCAGAGATGAGCTGCTTGCCACAGTTGTGAGCCCTCTCTGCCTGACCGTCATTCACCAGCAAATACACAGGCAGCTGCAGAAGCTGCTGTCTGGGGGAAGATAAATCACTGGCAGTTCCTAAGGCTTGATTCTAACATGTGGTTTGCTATTACATAGGTTGTAGACTTTTTGGAGCATCTGTGTGACTGGTTCAGTGCAAAACTTTACCTAGATCATGAGTCCGTAATCAGCACGTGTATGTAGTACTTACTAGCAGTGGCAACGAGTCCATTAGAAATTACAGGTGTGCTCGTGTAAATAAAGGTTAAATGTCTTATATGTTTGGCACAACCTGTTGAGATACCAACAATTTTCTACGTCCAGATGAATTGTAGGGTTTTTAGCAGTTCAGATGGATAGATAACTTCCTGACAATAACAGTTCTACACCTTTTTCAAGATGAAGCTTAAAATATATATTACCTACATGTGCAAATAATGAAAATACTACAATTTAGAGTCTAAACCCAGTCTAATTTCACTCAAAAACTGTAACCTGCTCTCTTCACACTACCACAGGACTGTCACTGAGGGAAAATTCTGTAAGAAAAATGCGTTCAAATGAAGCACATATTTTATCATCAGTAGTATTCGATACGGAGATAAATTCTTTCTGCCTTTTAGTTTTTCTTTCATTTATTTATTTTGCCCTTCAGATATTGAGGAAAGGTTCCAAAGGTTTCGTTAACCATTGAAATGCGTGAAGCTTTCCTTATAAATCTGTTTCCTGTATTCAGAGGAGATACCACACGCCTGAAGTAATGATGTGTTATAGAGTCCATTTCCCTGGATTGAAATATGTTGTAGAAACCACTGGAGCAGATCAATAAAAACATAGTGAGTTTGAAGAAAAATGTAGTTTTAACAAAACAGATTATTGCTTTTCCAATAAATCAACTTTTTAGCTAAAAAAAAAGATCCAATTTCTGTCAGAAGCTTTGCAACAATCCCTCTTCTTCCCTTCATCTGAAAACAAATTTTTATTGGAAAGAAAATAGCTTCAGAGACTGTTTATAATGAAAATTATCTTTGGATTAATTTTAATGATGAAAGATCTTGACAATTGTTCGAGTAGTTCTAACGAATTTCCCTTCTACATCAATATCCACACTTGTGATGTAGGTACTAAGGAGAAAGCCGTTAACGTAGTGCAACTTGAATTTAAACAGTTCTTGATGTGAATGTGGGAACTAGGCAGCATATTTTTCAGCTATGAATTTATGATTTATATACAAATCCAGTGCAATTTTTTATAATTTAAATACCAAACACAAAAATTCTCTATCTAGAGATACAGACAGAACAATACCAGAGTGTAAACGAGGGGAATATTTTTTTCCATTTAAAAGGAACATGAAAAAAAGAGTGTTGATACAATCCAGCTGAACAGTTTCATCCGTGTCTCATGACCAGTGTATTAGCTTTTAACCGCTAGTCCCAAACAATTTGTAAGTAAAGGTAAGGTGCAGTGCCTTTGATAAGCCAGATTACAGCTGTAATACACCCTGGTATCCTCCTGCATCTGTGCCTTTTTACTCTTGGCTGGTGCCTTTCCACTGTCTTACGTTGTGTCCTGAAGAGATCGCAAAGACGCACGTTGTGTTATATTTTGCGACAAACTATGGCTCATCAAAATTCTGGTTTTGTAACGTGATTGTCAGAGGAGAGGTGGGAATTTTAAAGTGAGCTTCCTCTTGCTGGTAAATCAGCTAAAGACCTCCTTTATACCCTCCATAGTCCAACAGGAAAACTTCCAGCCTGAGCTCTGGCAGCACGAATGTGTGAAGATGAGCACGTTTCTGTTTACTTTGGTTTGTGCTGTTCACTACTGTGACGGGCATGATCAGATTAAAACACACCCAATTAATACGGTTTTTATTCATCCTTGGGCTGGTCAGAAATGAGGACTGTATCCAACAGTTTTTGCGCCTGTTCCCTCAGAGGACTGACAGAGAAAAAATCGTAATAGCCAATTTTTTTTTCAAGGCGGTTGAAGAATGCCTTACAAATGAAATGAGTCAGTTGGCATCATCCTACTTTCTTGCCGCTTTTTATTTGTGTAAAAGAAATATCAAGGTGTGATTTATTATCTCAGCCAGAAAATAATTAACAAAGAGCTGCAACAATCTAATCTTGCTCCGAATAGCGTCTCTTAATGCTGGCTCACAACTGTTTCACTTGTTTTTGTGGTGGGAAAAAGAGTTATTGAGAAAATTTTGTTTTCCTCTTTTGTTTCCCCCTCTGAAAAAGTCATATGGAAGCTCCTTACTACTTACAATACAAAATACCAGTATCGTTCGTTCTTTCGTCTAGACAGAAAAAAGTTGCCCATGGCAATTTCTGATGATGGTGGCAGTGCCGATTCCGTAAAACACGTGTTGATAACCATAATGCCCTGTCTTTAGCTGACACGACATTACGTGAATAAATAATGACTCGTTTACCACTGTGACTCACATACAGAACTCAATGTTCTGTGAGCGTTAAGCAGTAATGACTAACATGATTCCAGTACTGGCATAGGAAAGAGAACGCAAGAATAGCTGCATCAGGGTAGACTTCATATTAGAAAGAATTTTTTCACAGAAAGGGCGGTCAGGCACTGGAATGGGCTTCCCAGGGAGGTGATTGAGTCACCATCCCTGAATGTGTTTAAAGATCTTTCGGATGGGGTGTTGGGGGATCTGGTTTAAGGGTGAACTTGTAAGATAGGGTAGATGGTTGGACTTGATGATCCCAGGGGTCTTTTTCAACCAGAGTGATTCTGTGACCAGGTCAGGCAGATTCTCATCCAATCTCTTTCTTGGTTGCTAACAGCAGACAATGCTGGGTGCTTTTGAAAGTATTGGTGATACAGCCCTCTAGTTCCTGACAACACTGAACAAGAGGTTATATCCTGATCAAAGAACATAAGTGTTACCATCGAGGCTATAACTTATTTAACTTCTACTTTAGCCCATCAATACTTTTGACCATCTACAAAGCACTGTGTCAGCAAGGTCTATGATTTAGCTACGTCTTGTTGGGAATTTTTTTCTCTTACAAGTTTTGTAAGCTCTGAAAAACGCCAATCATACTGTGTGGATATGATTAGCTGGGGGTAGGCTTAAGGCACTCAGATTTGCCCCAGCCAAGATAATTCATCAGACGCTTCCTGCAGAGCCTATAACTAGATATATGCAGGTAGAATTAGTGTTCCAAGATGCATTCTTTTCTCTTGGCTTTCACTACGTGTTTTATCATTGTCTCACTCAGTGTCGTAAAACGCTTTATATTCCTTCAGTTCTGCTCTAGTTTCATCTACCTTAGTTTTGTCTGTCTACATTTTTCATTATTAGCAAACTTTACCCCAATATTATTCACTCAGTTTTCTAGAACACTTATGAAATTGTTAAATAGTGAAAGTCCCTGAACAGATTCTGATGCAAATCCCATGATAACTTCTGCACTCTTGTTCAAAAATTAGCATCAAATTTATTCACTTGAATCTTCTCTTGATTAATGCGAGAGAATTCCTGTCTTATCCCATGAGAATTTAATAATTTGTAGAGGACTGAAAAACTTGATTTAATCCACAACGAATATGACCTTCAGGATGCTTCCTGTAGCCGTAATGGAGAAAAGCATAAGGTGGACTTGATGGATTTGTTGGATCATAGACTCAATGATTCCTCTGAGTTCTAACTTGAGATATTGTATGATTCCAGGTGCAACTGAGCTAAAGGACTGATATCCAACCTAGAATATATCTTTGATATGAAGATCCTGTTACCTAAATAGTCATGCAAAACAGAGGAAAGAGAAGATACATCATTAGTTCTCTTGTTTAGGAATAAAAGAAGTGAATCAACCAAGCTCATCTAAGACAGGACTGATAGCTGAAGTCTACTTTCTCTGTTTACATACCTCTCTCCTTACAGCATATCCTAAAAGTACATCATCAACTACTGCAGGTGTTTGTGTTTCCATCATCAATACCTGAAGGCAATATGTTCTCTAGTACATGCTGGGTATATCTACTCTCGAGACTCAGGCACTAGTTAAGAACTGATGGATTTCAAGGTGGTTTTTAACAGACTTTCTTACAAATTTTCCAGGAGAGATTCTGTTTTCTGGTTATGTAGATTTCTAGAGAAATGGTAAGGACTTGTTTTTACTGTCACATTCCATGAATTGTATAGAAATAATGGATCATGGGTTGAAAGTTCTTCCAGAGAAGAACAGTTTTGAGCCCCTCATCACAAGAAAGGCAATGAAGTGCTGGAGCATGTCCAAAGAGAGGCAATGAAGCTGGTGAAGGGTCTAGAGCACAAGCCTTACAAAGAGCAGGTGAGGGAATTTGGATTGTTTAGCCTGGAGAAAAAGATGCTGAGGGAAGACTTTCTTGCCTCTACATCTACCTGAAAGGAGCTCGTAGTTACCTCACTACGATTGGTCTGTTCTTCTAAGTAGCCAACGATAGTAACCGAGGAACTGTTGTCCAATTGTGTCAGGGGAGGTTCAGACTGGATATTAGGAACATGTTTGTCACTGAAAGGGACAAACCCAGAGAAGCAGGGAATTCAACATTACACAGAATCACAGAACATCAGGGATTGGAAGGGATCTTGAAAGATCATCTAGTCCAATCCCCCTGCCACAGCAGGAT
>JAOXOE010033595.1:0-10095 GCA_028565055.1 Phoeniculus purpureus
GGGACTCGCTTACCGTGAAATGTATTTCAGGTTAAGTCCTGAACGAAAAGTGGCATCCCCTCCCATTCCCCCCCACCTTCCCGGCCTTTACTCCTGGGGACTGCCTGTGCCCCTGCGCTGTCGGCAGTGGGGAGACGGAGGAAACGTGCAGTAATCACGGCGCACGGAGAAGCCTTCGGTGACCCCTCGGCACCTGCTGTGCGGTGGCCACAGGGATCGGCTCCCGCTGCTGTAGTCGCGCTCCGGGGTTCCCTCGGCCTAGAGGGGGCCTTTGCGGTTGTTCCACTGTGTTGCGGAGCTCCGGTCCGCCCAGAAATGCAGCCCCGAGGGCTTCGAGCGTATCGGGGCGTAAACAGCGTTTCTGGCGGAGAAAGGGGCGAGAGATTTTAGTGCAGTTTTTGCGCGTCAGGCTCAGCGGCTTTTCCCGGAGCCTGGTAGACATGGCTGTTGGTGGAAAGCAGCGCCGTGAGCGCCCTGGGAAGCCGGCAGATGTTCGCGGTTCGGGGAGGATGATGGAATGGAGGCCTGAACGTTACCCCAAACTTATTTATAAAACCCAGTAACCCCCTGATCGGCTCCTTCGGAAACGGGTCCGTGCTCGGGGGGATCCCGGCGATGGAGAGGCGGGAGCTGTTCCCCGCCCGGGGTGCTGAACCCCCTCCCCGGGTGCTGAGTCCCATCGCCGCCGAGGAAGGGTTGCCACCGGGCAGAGACCCTTCCTTTCTTGAGAAGCGTTCAGCTGCGAGGTGATTTTAACGACAAACAACTGGGAAAGGACGGCACAAGAGAAGGGAAATCCTAGTGTTGCTTTTGAATTGCAGGCAGTTGTACGTTTAATAAGGGCAGGGTTTGGCCGGTTGCAGAAGTCAAATTGGGGGAGTTTGTACCATTTATTCCTGAAAGCTTGGCCGTATGTGCAGTGACATGTGTTCTAGAAGTTAAAGTGAGAAGGAGGGGTCTACCAACATAATGCACAACTTCATGATATGTTGCTTGGGCTATTATTTTCTGTTGCATACTGAGACGCAGTAATTTTCACCTGCAGAAGTGCCCAGAGGTCAGTACCAGATACATATGGTGTTACAGGCATTGGAATAATGCTTCTGTCCCACAGAATATTCAGATAACCGTTCAGAATGCGTAGCTTTTTATTTTGAAACCAGAAACCCTTTTTGACACTGTTAAACTCTTTTCAAACTCAATTGTTAAGTCTCTGGAGACTTTCAAAGCCTGTCTGGATGCATTTCTGTGTGGCCTGTCCTAGGTGATCTTGCTTTGGCGGGGGTGGGGGGGGTGTATTAAAGGTGATCTCTAGAGGTTCCTTCCAACCCCTAACATTCTGTGATTCTCCGTATCATAATTTGAGAGGAGCATGTGGTCTGATTTGAGATTTTTGGTTTTAAGGGGAAAACAGAAGGCACAAGCAAATAGAACTGTTCTAGCCCTTTTTTTCCTTAAGGCCACTCATTTGAATTGCAAGCTAAAGAATTTTGCCAGATATGTCACCGTTTTAAACTTTGGTTTCCAGAAGTTTTCCTGACCCTCTTTTTGTATGTGTTTGTAGACTTGGAGTAAAATTCTATATAAAATATGTTCTTTTGATATCATATATTTGGCCAAGTGTAATCATTTTCCACTTGGACATTTCCTTTAACCTCTGAAGGAGAAAATGTTTCCTTTGGTACATTTGGAACCCCTGTTTCCTTTTGCTGTTTCACCTATGGAAAGACAACAAATTAAAAACTTCACTTGTTGAACCTTGTCTCCAAGAAATGAACAAAGAATGGCTTCTTGGCTGGTTTGTGAAGGAATAAGTGTAAGAATGGAAAGGTTAAGTGTGAGCACTGGGGTCTTTTCGTTTAATCATTTAGAATAGCTCAGTGATCAGTAATTAGATAATTAACATAACATGATTTCTTTAGCTTCTCTAATCAAGAACACAGCCATATGTTTGCTTTGTTAGCAGTATATACTTGTGGGCTTATAAGCACAGGCACACAGATTTATGTTCCTATTAGACCTGGAATACTCATTTTAGAAACTACTGTTGTAGCATCTTGTAGTAGTATTCAAATGGAGTTTAAGTTTACTTAGGAGTAATGCCTTTGAATTAATTTAGAATTAAGTTGTACGTTAGTTTTTAAATGAAGACATAAAAACTTATCTGGGCATATTGTTACTCTTGTCTGGTGTCAGAATACATGTACACACCTCCAGACTGTGTTACCATCACTAACTGGCTCAGACCATCTCATCCTGCTGCAGTCCTAGGGGTGTTGCTTGACAGCTGGCTGAACAGGAACCAGCAGTGTGCCCACATAGCTGAGAGTACCAGTGGCATCCTGGCCTGTATCAGAAATAGTCTGGTCAGCAGGACCAAGGAGGCGATCCTGCTCCTGTACTCAGCCATGGTGAGGCTACACCTTGAGTATTGGGTGCATTTTTGGGCACCACCCTGTAGGAAGGACATTGAGGTGCTGGGGAGAGGGCAGAAAAGAGCAACTAGGCTGGTTAGGTGTCTGGAGAACACGTCTGATGAGAGGCTGAGGGGAGACCTCATTGCTGTCTATAACTACCTGAAGAGGGAGGCTGTAGTGAGGCAGGGTTGGTCTCTTCTCCCTAGGGACTAGCTATAGGACAAGAAGAAATGGGGTCAGGTTTTGCCAGGGGAGGTTCATATTGGATCTTAGGAAAATCTTCCCAGAAAGACTAGGGATGCCTTCGAACAGGCTGCCCAGGGATTGGGGGATGGAGGCATCAGCCCTGGAGGGGTTCAGCAAACAGGCAGACAGGGTGATTCAGGCGATAGTTTAGTGGTTTGGGGTTGTAGGGTGGATGGTTGCACTTAATGATCTTGAAGGTCTTTTCCAACCTTGATGATTCTATGATAATATAAGTTGAATAATATGTTGCTTAGCTTAGTGTTATTGCTTTTGTGGAAGTTTTATATTTGGTTTTACTTAGTAGACCTTAGTGTTTGTGTGTGTAGTGCTAGTTTGCTGTTTGAAAACAAATGGGTATGTCTTTGCTTGTGACAAATTAGGGCAGGTAGAATGGACAAGGTAAATAGGAAGTTTTTGCTTATTGTTTAGCCAAAGTGAATTATTGCATTGAAATGCAGAGTTATACAGAATGCAGTGAGGTTTTTGTTTGTGTTTCTTTTAATTTATTTTTTATGTTAACTTCTGTTTTATCCAAATGGTTAAGGCCTTTTAGTTAAGAGTCAGTGAGAAGAATAGAATCCCCTAATTAGGACGTTTTCTCAACTTGAAAGAATTGTCTTCCTGAAATCTGGTAAAGCATCTACTTCCTTGCTGGTGTCATTAATGTTTATTTTTGAGTGTCTGCACAGGAACTTGTAGAGCTAAGCTTCTTGCTGAAAGAGGAGAAAATAAAAGCAACGACGGATAATGAAATTGTGAAACTTACTGTAAACTGGAAGGTTATGTCTTAGGCAAATAGGAAGTTGCAGTAGTTTGCAGATAGAAAATTGAGTTCTAATCTCTGTGCATTTCTTTTCAAGACACTTGGCAGTGTGTGACAAGAACACAACTACAAAGGTGTCCTATTCAGCCCCAGTGTTTACTGACATCTCAGGTTAAAGTAACTGCTCTCTTAAGTTCTAAGCCTAGGTTTTCCCTTTTCTATCACTGCTATGAGGTGCAGACCCATGAACTAATCATCATAGAGCTTCGGTGTTATCTTGTCATGAGTTTATTCTTATGGTAAGTGACTTTTTTTAATAGGATTATGATGTGAACTGTCTATGAAGAATGAGATAGAGTTGGGCTAACAACTAAAAATGGCAAAAGTTCTGTCGTTCAAATGTTTCTGATACCATCTTTAAAAAAGAAACACACATAGAGGAACAAGAAATGTGGGGTAAATAAACAAATAAAATAGAGGAAAAATGTCTATAGTAAAGATTGAATTCTGTGCAGGCCCTGTCTGCAGGGCTGAGTACCAGTGCTTCATTCTGTACAAGTCTCCTTCTCTGGAGTAGTTTCAAACCCACCTAGACATGTTCCTGTGCCACTTGATCTAGGGGATCCTGCTGTGACAGGGGGATTGGACTGGATGATCTTTCAAGGTCTCTTCTAATCCTTAACATTCTATAGTTCTGCGATTCCTTAGTGAAACACATAACTGGACACAGTTATTCTGGTTGCCCTTTGTGAGCCAAACATGAATTTGGGCTAAGTCTAAGAGAATGGCTGTTAATCAGTAGTCGCTGTGGTCAGGTTATTGAACCTGGGATTTTTATAATGCTGGAGTTGGCTAGAGAAGGGAAGAAAATGTGTACAGAGCCTAGAGTTGAATCAATATTAGGTCGTCCTTCAGTGGTTGTGACATTGGTAAAAGTTACATAATCCCTAACCTTTCCTGTTATGTGAGTGACTAACCAGACCCTTGACTAGAACTGTCTAGAGAGACCTAAACGATGATGCTGTCCCTGCTAGCGTGACATAAAAAGTTACTGTTTCCTTCTAGTTGCTCTTTTATTTTTTACTTTTTCCTATCTGTCTCCCATTTTCTTATTTACTGCTCCTCTTGTTTTGTGTCAATAAACAAGTGTAGCTGGGTAAAACTTGCTGTGGTTTTTCTTGATAAAAATGTGTCAGGTTTGAGGTTGGCTGTTAAAACTTCATTCATTGTCTGCTCTTGAGGTAGGTCTGTGAAAGAGAGCCACCACCGGACACAAACGTTTTCTGTCTCTGCTCCTCTTTTTGTGTTGCTTGCTTGCTTAAAACAAAAAAAGAACCTCAGACTTTGTTTTTCAGGATAATTTTACTGTATTTAGTTTTGCTTAAAAACTGGTGGTACAGCTTTTCACCTTGATGAAACATTTTTTAATTAAAGAGAATAATGGGTTTTGGCATACCTACTGTATGAGGTACCTTCTTCTGACTTTCCTCTAAGACTTATCATTGATTGTGACCAGTTCTGGGCCCCTCTAGTCTAGAAGGACACAGAACTGCTTGAGAGAGTCCAGCACAGAGCCACAAAGATGATGAAGGGAGTGGAGCATCTGCCTGATGAGGAAAGGCTGAGGGAGCTGAATCTCTTTAGCTTGGAAAAAAAGGAGACAGGGTGACCTCATGAATGTTTATAAATATGGAAAGGGCGGATGTCAGGAGGATGGAGCTAGGCTCTGCTCAGTGGCATCCAATGATAGGACAAGAGGGTGTCAGCTGGAACAGAGGAGGTTCCACATCAATCTGAGAAGAAACTTCTTCCCAGTGAGGGTGGTGGAGCACTGGAAGGGGCTGCCCAAGGGGGTTGTGGAGTCTCCTTATCTGTAGTAATTTAAAACACGCCCGGCCATGTTCCTGTGTGACTTGATCTAGGTGATCCTGCTGTGGCAGGGAGATTGGACTGGGTGATCTTTCGAGGTCCCTTCCAATCCCTGATGTTCTGTGATTCTGTGATAGTGTGCAAGTTGCCAGGTCATTTCTCAGTGGTGCTGCAATTTGTGCCTTGGACATACAACAGTAAACTTTCTTCTGGAGGTGTTGGTGGGAGGATAAAGACCAATACTGTTTGCTGAGAATTAGTGTCTGATTGCCCTAATTATCTAACTGAGCCAAATTGAAGCTGGTTAGATTGTTGTGGTCTGCCTTCCTCTTAAAAATGACATCTTCTTGTGCACTCGTCTTCAAAACATCCATTTTCCTAGGAGCTTTCCCTAAGTTTTGCCTTAGTTTTCCAGAAGTTCAGTGAATGAGTTCTACAAGTGGAGAAATACTGCACTTGTGTGGGGAGTAAAACATTTGAGACTTTGAGCAACACTTATTTTTGTCTTCTCGAACCTTAAGGCTGTCACCATGCTGAGTTTATCCATGTAAATGAGATATCTCTCCTTGCCATTTGTAGCCCTAAGTCTTCAAAGAAGCATTTCATTCTGATTTTTTTATATTGCTATGACAATAAGTTTTTATGTCTAGTGAGTGTGAACCATACCATTGTCAAGTTTCCTTTTTATATTTTAAGTGCTGAATGGAAGCCTTTAGTTTTTATAGTTCAAAAGGAAAAAAGCCCCTAAGTTCTTAACCATTTCTGAATGTGTAGAACTAGGCTTTTCTCATGATAGTACAAGGGCCAGTGCATGTCAGCTGGAACATAGGAGATTCCACATCAGTCTGAGAAGGAACAACTTCTCAGTGAAGGTGATGGAGCACTGGACGGGGCTGCTCAGGGAGGTTGTGGAGTCTCCTCTGGAGACATTTAAAACCCACTTGGACATGTTCCTGTGTGACTTGATCTAGGTGATCCTGCTGTGGTAGGAGGATTGGACTGGATGATCTTTTGAGGTCCGTTCCAATCCCTAATGTTCTGTGATTCTGTGAAAAATGAGTGACTGAATCTCACTGGTAAGACAGACCCTTTTTAATTTGCTTGCTGTAATAGTCTTTCATTTGAACTGAAGGAAGCGAAGACATTTAAAACCCACCTGGATATGTTCCTGTCTGACTTGGTCTAGGTGATCCCTGCAGGGGGATTGGACTAGATGATCTCTCGAGGTCCCTTCCAATCTCTAATATTCTATGATTCTGCGAAGTGGAAACACTAAAGCTGAGAGTGCATAACACAAGAGGTATTTCCCAATGCTATGTGGATGTTTTTGTTCATACCTGCTTACGTAAGAAATGACCGTTAGTTTGAAGGTCTGTGCGTTCTAACAGCAGGGGTGACAAGTCTTGTGTAATCAGTGTTTCTTGATGTGGAGTTTACTTACCAAAATAGCACTGAAAGACTTCTCATTTCACCCATGGCTCCACTTCTGTTATTTGTATTTACCAGTACAGAGCTTATCTATTACATTATGCTTTCATTTACTTTTCTAGGTTTATGTATGTCTCCTTTTCCAGTTCAGCAGGAAAACTTTCTGTGCTACTGTAGCTTAAAAGTTAGGGATGGCGGGTTTCATGAGAACAGACTTAGTTCTGTAGTTGGTTTGCTGGCTTCATTAACTGAGCAGTAATAGAATCTATTATCATCAGTCCATGCTGTGGAGAGCAGAGCATAGAAAAGCCTGCTCTGCAGACACGTAATTTCTCACCATTAATGTTGTTTTACCGTATCTGTCTGTCTATTTGCTTTGTTTTCTCAAGTAAGAGAGTAAAGCCTCTTTGTTCAGAGGTGCTTGTATATTGTATTAGGATTTCACCCACAGCACTTTAAAAGCAGTTTGCGCTGCAGTGCCTTTGTGAAGTAAAAGTTAAAGACTTTTCTCTTTGCTTTATTGGTTGTTCAAGCTAAAAATGTTTATTTGGAATATATGGGGAAAATATATCTCTTCTTATTCTGCTGGTTGAAACAGTTATCCCTGAGATGAGCAAGTCTCGTTTTTGCTGTCTGCAATTCGTGAGGTGGTTATTAGGCAACAGGAGGACATCACTAAAAATGAGAACAAGTTTTCTCTTTTGTTAGATATTTATAAGTTCTTGAAGTGGATCTTAAATAAAATTAATGATTTACATTCTGTTCCCCTGTGTAGAATCAGTATGGAGTGCATCTTGACATGGTCTTATAGCAGTAGAACGGAATCATTCTTGGAAGCTTAGCAGAATTCCTGACAAAGCTGTTAGTGGACAATAGGAGGGTAATAAATAATCATACAGGGAATGAGCAGGTAACAGCCTTTTTTCATGTGAAGTGGTTTTAATTAAGTCGCATCATCTTTTAGGGTTTTTTTTGGTTGGTTTTTTAATCACAAAGCAATTGAGAAAATTAAGTTGAAGCATACAAGGAACAGTAATTACATGAAAAATACTTGGGAAAAATAGGCTTAATTAGGCAGTTAACTTAGAAAATCTCATTTTGCAAGTAAGAGATTTGTCTGTGATGTTGTTTACTTGTTTTGTTTTCATACTTATTTACTGGGGCCTATTTTATGCCTAACTTACTTGTCAAGTGGAAAAAAATTAGCATAAACCCTCAAGAATAATCCTCTACGTACATTTTGCAAAATCCTGCGAAACAGAGCTCTGTCCTACTATTACCAGGTGGGTGAATGATATTAACAGTCTTCTGTAAGGAATAAAACACATTGTCTGCTCCTTATACTGTGAGATAAATGGCTGTATTTCCACTAGCTGACTACAGTGGTGCAGTGAATAGCTGTGTATTAGAAAATTGAGTTGTGAGCAGGACAGTGTTTTAGTGATGTATACCCACACTTGACAGAACTGATTCTACGTTCATTTAGCTCTGTACACAAGTTATCTAGGAGTAGAAAATGTATTGCTTTGTTATGTATTCAGCATGCAAATTGTATTAGAGCAGTATATTGATATTCATGCCTCTGTGCTCATGAGACCACACCCTTGAGTACTGGGTCCAGTTTTGGGCATCACAGTATCAGAAGGACATTGAGGTGCTGGAGCAGGGCCGGAGTAGGGCAATGAGGCTGGGGAGAGGGCTGGAAAGCAGGCCCTACGGAGAGCAGCTAAGGGAACTGGGGTTATTTAGTCTAGAGAAGGGAAGGCTGAGAGAAGAATTTATTGCTCTCTACAACTACCTCAAAGGAGGTTGTAGGGAGGCTGGTGCTGGTCTCTACCTCCAAATTATTAATGATAGGATGACAGGAAGTGACCTCAAGCTTCGTCACAGGGAGGATTAAATTGAATTTTAGGAACACGTTCTTTGCTGAGAGAGTGGCTGGGCACTAGAACAGGCTGCCACGGGAGGTGGTGGAGTCCCTGTTCCTGGAGGCGTCTAAAAAATGCGGTAGCTAGAGCACTTGAGGCCATGGTCTGGGGGTTAGGGGAATATTACGGTAAGGGCTGGACTTGATGATCCTGGAGGTCCTTTCCAGCTGTAATGATTCAATGATTCTAAATACTATGTATATATTTAGGATCACAATTACAGAAATTAGTGCTTTTTTGATTTACTTCCTCCTTTCCTAATAAAATTACATCCCTTACTATGTAGTAAGAGTGAAGAAGGAGAATGCAGGTGAACTTTGATTTATAATAAAATCTATGGTTTTCTTTTCTTTGTCCTTTGTATTGTAGGGATTTTAAAATACATGTGGAATATTTTTTTCATTTGAAACATACATTTCTGGTATTTATTTTTTTGTTTATTGTCTGTGTTATTGTATCACTGAATGTTTTGGGTTGGAAGAGACCTTTAATGCTCATCTAGTCCAACCCCTAAGTCATCATATGTGTTCTTCACAGTGAGGATGACAGAGCACTGAAGTGGGCTGCCCAGGGAGTTTGTGGAGTCTCCTTCTCTGGAGACATTTAAAATCCACCTGGATGTGTTCCTGCGTGACTTGGTCTAGGTGATCCTGCTGTGGCAGGGGGATTGGACTGGATGATCTTTCGAGGTTCCAATGTTGTGTGATTCTGTGATTTTCTCTAATCAGTGTTTTAAAAAAACAGTAAACCCGCAGTAAGGCTTTGGTTTTGAAATCAATGTCAGACTCATTATTCTGGTACTGAAAAACCACTACAAACCAAACCAAGACAAGGCAAAACTATTTAAAGTCCCATCCAGTTAATTTCCTACCCCAGTTAGACTCTTGGAATTTGATACGGAACAGAAACGAAAACTGCACAGGTCCTTGTTGCCCTAGGGCAAGCTTCTTAATGGCCTTCCTAGCAGAAGGAAAAAACCAGCTGAGTTTTTGTGTAAAAAGAAATGTCAGAACATACATCTACCACTCTCAGAGATCTAGGCAACATGTGAGATTCATCATCTGGTAATGTCACATTGGCTTTATAGAGAAAGTAATCTATTTATTTGCACATTGGAAAAGTCCTTTAAGTCGACAGATTGGATTCCTTTGCACTTTCGAGATCCTGAGCTAATCCTCTCTTGAGAAGTAAAAGAGGAAATTAGCTTCAAAGAAACTTTCTGCAGTAAGTCAGGTTGTTTCTTTCTCTTGACAGATTTTGATGTACTACAATAGTCTGTAATGCAGGGGTCTTTGTTAAGAGTGGGGGGTTTTTTCTCCTCACTTGCTTCACAGCTGAACCAGGTTTGTAGGCAAACTATGTATTAGTACGCTTACTTCACTTTACACATTTTGTAGGGCAAGGAACGCCAAGGGTTTTATGTATGGGGTAAAAGTACGTGCAT
>JAOXOE010033596.1:0-10094 GCA_028565055.1 Phoeniculus purpureus
CCCCTGAGCAGAGCCTGGCTCCATCCTCCTCACACCCACCCTTCCCATACTGATCAACACCCATGGGGTCACCCCTCGGGCTCCTGTTCTCCAGCCCCAGCTCCCTCAGCCCTTCCTCAGCAGGGAGATGCTCGGCTCCGGCTCGCTCCCCCCAGTGTGGCTGGGACTGCCCAACCCCGACAGCTCAAAGCCGCCGCGGCGGATGGAGAGGAGGAAACTCCCTCCATCGAACAGCATGTTCTTGCCTTCTAGGAGCTTGTCAGAGGCGTGCATTAGGGATTCAGCTGGGCTTCGATAAGGATCGTGAGGGATGTATGTGTTTGCATTGTTTTTGGCAAGAGCCCCCCCGCTGATCTGTATTTATTATATAAAATTGATTTCTTTGGCGCCCGCGCTGTTTTTCATGGACCTTGGCCTCCGACCAACACAAACAGGGCGATCTTGAGCGAAGCCACGCATGCTGAGTCTCTGCTTGGAGAATTTTCAACCGGAGTCGCGGGTCAGGAGTTTGTCTGTGAGCTCACTCTTGCTGCAGGCAGCACAAATGCTGGAGCCCCCCCGTTTCCACGAGGCCGCGGGGTGTCAGCTGATGCGCAGACTCCACTAGTGCTGCTTTGCCAGGGAGGGTCTGCAGCACTGGGTGCTCCCACTGGTGAGCTGGGTTGGTGAGGGAGCAGCAGGTGGGCTCGGGGCAGGGGCAGGAGCCACCTCCAGGGCCGCTGACGGGACTCACCCCGACCCCACTCCAGCATTCAGACCGAGGTGTCGTCGAGGGCAGGTGCTCAGTAGATGCCAAGTGATGTGAGAGCCCAGGACCTGCCCCCAGCCTGCGGCACAGGGGGATTTTCTTATCGAGGGCAGAGCCTTGAGCACCCCTTGAGTGAGGAGATAATCCACGGGGCTCTCCGAGCTCCAGCTGTGTGCAGGGAGGCACCCAGGGCTGGGGTGCGGGTCCTGCAGCCTCGGTCTGTTTCTCACCACCCCTCACAGAAAGCTGGGAGCTCACGATGACGAAAACTTCATCTCTGCATCTCCAAAACCCCGGTGGAAGCTGGAACCCTGCCCTGCTGGAGCCCTGCGAGCTCTCAGAACATTGTTTGCGGAGATAAAAATATTTCTGCCACACTTGTCACTTGTATTTGAAAAACATATTAATCATTTAAACAAATATTAGCTCCGCGAGCCTATAAATACCTTCTCGGGGAGGGATCGCCCTTTGTTGGAGCATCACAATGGAAAATATGCTAATGGGGTCGCCTAATTGCCTGTGTTTGAGTAACCCCCGTTTGTGACAGTAAGTGCTCGTGGCAGCATCATTCAGACAAGAGACCGGGAGCCGGTGCCAGCGAGGAGGATTACGGGTGCCTCTGCCACCGCCCCCCGAGAAGGACCCTGTCCCCGGTGCCTGGCAGCTGCTGCTGCTGCTGCTGCGGGTGGAGCGGAGCAACCAGCGCCGGGCTGGCAGCCACCCTGGCCGCAGAGGCGGGATGCTGGTCCCAGTCCTCTGCGGGATGGTCTGGGTGGGAGATGAGGGTTGAGGCGGGGGCGATCCTGCCTTGTTCGGTGCCTGCGCGGAGCCGGACCCCAAAGCCCAGCGCTGTAGGGGTTGTGCAGGTGCAATGGTCCTGCCTCACAAAGCCCCTTTATGCTGCTGCTTCGCAGCGAGATGAGGATCTGGGCTCTGGTTACAGCTGGGGCTCTCAGCGCCGAGCCCAGGGACGCAGCAGGGTCAGTCTCTCCTGGAGGTGAAAGGGTTCGGGATGCAGAAAAGCACCCCTCGGGGGCTGCATGCCGCAGCCCCTGGCCCCGATGCACCTCAGAGGCTTACCTCAGCACCTGGCACCTGTGGAACCCCCTGTGCAGAAGCAAACGGGGGTATCCGTGGAGCTCAGCACAAGCCCGTGGGCTCAGCAGCCCCCTTCAAATGGGAATCGGCTCTCGGGGCCGAGAGACAGGGCTCAGCCAGCACCCATGGCCCTAGGAACCATCTGCTGCTCCATGCGTGGGGATGGAGGGAGGTCGCTCCTCTGCCGCCAGCCACGTGCGGAGCCAGGAGGAGTCAGACCCGGCGGCGCTCAGGGAAAATAACTGTGAAGGCCTCTTGAAATTCCCATCAAACTCAATTAGCAGGGCAACGATGCCCCCAAATAACGGGAGTGGGTCACCTCCTTATGCTTTGCTGGAGAGCTTCCAGGCTGACAATTACATTGCACTGGGCCGCAAGATGAGTGGCTACGAGTGTCTCTCGAGCAGAAGCTGATGGCCAGCACACGGCTGCCTGGCCGGGAGCCTCGCGAGCGGCTTCTGCACGGCAGCAAACTCTGCCAGTGCCTGCTGGCATTGCTCTTCCCGTGGTCTCTGCCCCCTCACAGCCTGGTGCTCCTGGGGTCTTCTCAGGTGGGAAGTGCTTCCCACAGGGCGGGAGAGTGGTCTGGATGGGGAGTGCAGGAGCCCCCTGGAGAGCCAACCGCAGCTGGTAGCCACAGGATCCCAGAGCATCAGGGACTGGAAGATCATCCAATGCCATTCCCCTGCCACAGCAGGATCCCCTAGATCCAGTCGCACAGGAACAGCCCAGGTGGGTTTGAAATGTGTCCAGAGAAGGAGACTCCACAACCCCCCATGACAGGACAGCCCCTGCCAGGGGTCTGGCACCCTCACCATGAAGAACTCGGTTTGATTAGCAGAAGAAAATGAGAAGCAGTGCCCAGACCTTGTGGAGTGGGCAAATCCCTCCTGTGGCTGAGGAGGGGGCCATGAGTGGGGCTCTGGCTGTGGCCAGTGCAGAGGGCTGGGCACACTCTAAAAGCAGAGAATGTGATGAGAATGGGAGGCTGCAGATGCTGGGTGGTGCTGGGATACAGGAGCCCTCTGCCAGCAGCTTCGGCCCTTCCAAGGTGTTTCCGTCTGGGCAGAGAGCTGCTTGGCTGGTGCTGCAGCTGGGCTCTTGTCTTGGTGCCTTCCCATGGCTCTGGTTTGTGCCTCTGCTCTGAGACCCCAAGTGTTGTTCTCCTGCTCATCCTGCTCCCCACCCCGCTCCGCTCTCCTTTGGCTCCGAGGCGCAGGGCTCAGCTCTGCGCGGTGAGCACTGTCTGAGTGTGGTGTCTCATCTCCCACGTTTGGGGAAGTCAGCCATGGAATTATCCTATAATGTGGAAATCATACAATTTCTCTCTGATCTTGCCTGAGCCTAGCATTTCATCTCGCTCAGGCTAAATGCGGCATGACTAAGTAGGCAAGAAAGGGATTTGAGCCCTTTTGTTACTTAAAATGTGAATTAGATGTTCCTGAGGGAAGTTTGTGTCACATTTGCAAGTTAAAAATGCATCAATTATCTGTACACGGACCCCTTCCAGTGTGATGGGGAAGGAGGAGCAGAGCTGGTGCCTTCAGAGGAGCTGCCACCAGTAGAGGCTGTTTGCTTGTGGGTGGCACCTTTGTCCCAGGCTGAGGTCACAGAGCATTAGGGGTTGGAAGGGACCTTGAAAGATCATCCATTCCCATTCCCCCTGCCACAGCAGGATCCCCTGGATCCAGTCATTAGGGATTGGAAGGGACCTCAAAAGATCATCCAGTTCAATCCCCTGCCACAGCAGGATCCCCTAGATCCAGTCACACAGGAACATGGCCAGGAGGGTTTGAAATGTCCCCAGAGAAGGAGGCTCCACAGCCCCCCTGGGCAGCCCCTGCCAGGGCTCTGGCACCCTCACCATGAAGAAGGTCCCTCTCACATTGCTGGGGAACCTCCTGTGCTCCAGCTCACACTGGGTGCCCCTGAGCAGAGCCTGGCTCCATCCTCCTGACACCCAGCCTTCCCATATTGACCAACGTCCATGGGGTCACCCCTCAGAGCTGTGAGTGTTTCCCAGAATGAGGATTCCACAGCTCGGACCACTCTCACAGCAGATGACTGTCCCCTACGTCCACCTGGAATCCTGCTCCCCCCAAGACCAGGCTCAGGGAGAAGCAGCTGCTGCCTGAGGAGCAAATCTGTTCTGTGGGTCATTCACAAACTGATGGGAGACCTTCCCCCTCCCAGCTCTCACCAGTGGGGTCTGCCCAGCCCCTGTGAGTTGGGTGGGTGGAGGTCCCTAACAGCCAGCTCAGAGCTCTGCTGAGCTCCCCTGTGCCCTGATCCCCGTGGCAGTGGGAGCTCCTACTGGTGGCCAGTCCTTCTGCTGCACAAGCAAACTGGGAGCCTTGGTGCTGTGTGCCAGAGCCCACGAGGGCTCTCAGCAGCCCTGGGGAAGGTCCTCTCTGGGAAGCCATCGCTGGTACCGTGGCTCCAGGACTCTGTGCAGCCCTGCTGCTCCTTGCTGCCACCGTGGGCTCCGTGGCAAGGACCCCCCCCTGCTAATCAGGGCTTAGAACAAGTCACCGCGGGCTCTTGTCCTCCCGGCTGGGAGCCGGCGGAGTCGAGGCTCTGGCTCGCGGTGCAAATCCTGCTGCTGGGCTTCGGAAAGGTCAGGCTGAGCGGCTGCATGAAACGGATTGACCCGCTCAACAGCCCTCGGGGCTGTTACAGGAGAACCAGCTGCGGCAAGGCAGAGCGGAGAGAGGCTGAGCTGGACGGGAGGGGCGAAGCCAGCACAGAGCCCCCCATTTCCTACCCCTGGGCTGGACTTCCAAATGGAGCCAGCGAGCACCGAGCCACACAGTGCTGTCCTTATGGGCTTCTCCCTGCCCTGCCTCGGGTCTGTCCGTGCAGAGCCCTGCGAGGGGAACCAGCTCTTGTTCTGCACGTTCTGGTATCAGCAGAGATGCTGGGGCTCTGCAGCGCCTGCGAGGCAGCACGTCCGGCAGCGCTGCTCTGTGTGATCCATGCGTGCCATGGCAGGAGCAGCCTGCCCCCGCAGTGCCAGGAGCTGGGGAGCACAGCCTGTGGAGCTGGGGCTGCTGGAGCCCGCGGCAGGGCTGGCTGTGGCGCGAGGACCCCGTTTTTCTGGCAGCAAACCTGCCCTTCGAGATGTCTCACCGCGGCTCTTTGCTCCTTTCCTGGGTGTCCTCAGGGCTTATGGATGAACATCTCGTCCCTCCGAACACGCGGCCGGGCAGCCAGAGAGCTCTGCAAACGGTCTGGGGCTGCAGGCGCTGAGCATCTGTGCCGGGGCCAGGAGCCTACACCAGTGGGTTCCCTGCACAGCCACGTCCGTGGGCTGAGCAAGCGCCTGCCACCATCGCTGTGATGTGTTTGTGAGCCAGATCTTAGGGGATTCAGCCTTAACGAAGGAGCTGGAGGAAGTGCTGGGTGATCTAGGGGACCGCCGGTGATGCGCTGGAATACAGTCCTAGGGGCTGTGTTCTAAGCAGCAGACACGAACTCAGCGACAGGAGCTCACCTTTGCTTAGCTAGCTGCTGTTTTGTTCGCCAAAGCACGCGGGCTCTGCAGTGGCTGCTCTGCATCCTCCGGGTAGAATCACACAGGCTGCGGAGAAGCAGCCCCCCGCCCGCCCCGTCTGAGCTGGTTTGTGTTGGTTTCTGATGTTTCCTCCCTGGATTAGCTGAGCTGCTCGCTGCTGACAGGTGCTGCCAGCTGCTACCGCAGCCACAGATCGAGGGTGACCCTGATCAGGGTGCGGGTAGGTGGGGTTGGAGCTGCCTGTTTGGGTACCAGCAGGGATGTGGCTCAAACCATCCTGAGCTGGGGTGATGGGGCTGCGTGGGGAGAGCAGCGCTGGCAGCCTCTGGAGGGCAGAGGGATGTTGGTCAGCGATGATCTCTGCCGTGAAGAGGTCACAGCGCATCGCACCCCGTCTGTGACCCAGAGTCCCCACCTACTCCCCAAAACACGAGCTCACGGGGCATCAGGGTTCGACGCCGCGGCGAGTGCGAGGGCAATTTGCATGATGACACGGCAGTGACTAACTCCTGGCTCACTCCGACCTCTCCTCACACCGCAGAGGGCACAAACACCTCCGTGCCCGTCCCCCGCCTGCCAAGAGCCGCGTCTGCGACTTCCCCGAGGTTCGAGCGGGCTGCGGCGATGTCGCGGCGTCAGGGCGGGCAGCAGCGCCCGGCGCTGGCTCGTGGATCTCCTCAGGCACAAGCCCGTTTCTCGCACCAGCGCAGGAGCCCCTCGTCCCCGCTACTCCCAGTGTCAGATCTCATCTGTGCTCCAGCCTCTGCTGACGACACCCCTGGATGAATTATTCTCTTGCCCGACTGACCTCCTGCGAGCGATGCTCTGCCCTCGTGTTTTCCTTGGGGTTCCTCTCTTCCATTTTAAGGCTTTTAATCTTTGATGCTGAGGTTCTCTGGCCCTTCCTATTTTGGGCAGCGCCCCAACCCCGATCACTCTGCTGCTTCGGGGCTAGTCCTGTGCGAGACCTGCGGGTCACCAACGCCACTGCCCGGAGGCTCTGGCTCGGTGTTGGAGGAGGGGATGTTCTCCAGGTGCTGGGTGGGAGCAGCCAGATGTCTGGCAGGTAGGTATTTGAGGATGTGAGAGCTGGAAACAGGTCTGGCAGCTGCTGAGGGAGCTTTCTCCCCACAAAGAGGGGGAGATCAGAAGCTGCATCCTCAGCCTGATGTGAGCGGAGGCAGGCACAGAACAGTAGCTCTTCCGTGGGGGAACCGTGGAGCTCATCTCGCAGCAGAGACCAGCCGACTGCACTGAGCACAAAGGCTCCATCTGAGCATGGGCAGCCCCTTCTCTCCTGGGGACCCTTCGGGCTCTGGGGCTTCGCGGTGCAGGAGTCCTGGCTGGGGGGGCTCAGTGTCGGGTCCCTGTTAGCACCTCCAGAGCACTGGTGGGGCGGGTGTTGGACCCCAACTTCTTCCCCACGGCAAGACTTGCCTGGTGCCCCATGAGGTGCCTGGCCTTGCCGAGGTGACATGGGTGTCACCTTGTCACTTGCCCTCACGGGGGGACCAGGGTCCCAGCTGCCTGCGGGGCCTGGCAGCCAGATGCTGGGGGAAGCAGGGAGGTTCCTGTGCGGAGCTCAGCTGCTGGGGCTGCCGGAGCAGCTGAGGGAAGGGTTGCCTTTTCCCTGCAGCCCAGCTGCGGTGCTCGGCAGCCTTTGGGAAGGATCCCAGCTGCTGGAAATGACAACTTGACTCAACAAGCTGAACTGGGAGCCCTTTCCAGTTCCAAACACTCTTTCTGGAGATGAAAACGGTTAAAGAAACCCAGCTGCGTTCTCAGTTCAGGGGCTTTGCTGGAGGGTGGGATCAGGGTTCTGTGGGATGGGAGTGAGACACAAAAGCATCGTCTGCCCTTTGGAGGATCCTCTGGGAGGGTTTTCTCTACACAAATGGTGTGAGAACAAGCACCATGGTCTCCCCTTGGCTCTTCCCTCCAGCACCCTGGGGTCTCTACTCTCCCCAAAGCCAGAAGGCTGCAGCCCAGAGGAGTTCCCAGCTCCTGGAATCGATGGCTGTGAGAAGCTGCAGGTTTTCTTTAAAAGGAAGTTTCTAATCCCCTGGCTTCAGAGGAGAAACTTGGCACAAGTGACCTTGAAGGCAAAAAGTAAACAAAATCCAGCTCTGCTTCGTTGGATGATGGGGTGGGGGGGTGTCAGGGTCTGCAGCGGGGTCTGACATAGTGGGAGTCCCACTGGGGTGGGAGCACGTTGGGTGCTGGTGGAGGGGAGTGGGTAGGTGGGGCTGGAGCTGCCTGTTTGGGTACCAGCAGGGATGTGGCTCAAACCATCCTGAGCTGTGGTGATGGGCCTGCCTGGGGAGAGCAGTGTGAACAGCCTCAGTCTGCACCCAGCTTTCTCTGAGGAGCTGTTGCTCATCACAGACCATTAGGGATGGGAAGGGACTTCAAAAGATCCCCCAGTCCCATCCCCCTGCCACAGCAGGATCCCCTAGATCCAGTCACACAGGAACAGCCCAGGTAGGATTGAAACGACTCCACAGAAGGAGACTCCACAACCCCCCTGGGCAGCCCCTGCCAGGGCTCCAGCTGTGGTCTCATCTCCCAGAGCAGCCACACGTGGGGAAGCTCTAACTTCTTTCTAGTGGAGAACTAGTGGCCCCACTGGAAGTTTTAAACCCACACTGATTCCCACCGCATCCCTGTAAAACCTGACGCAGGCAGAGCTGCACAGGGCACTCTCGGGACAGAATCGCTGCCACCTAATTGATTTTGATTTTATTTCCACCGCAGCAGTGTAATTACGGGAGCCAGCCGTAATTAGCGCAACACAACTACAAGTATTTCATTATTAAAATACCCCCACGGCCCATTATTAATTCATTAAATAAATTCGGATTATATCCCTCAATAATTAATGCCCCAAAGTTTATTCTGCAAACTCTTCCTGTCTCTCTACTGCGTCAGCTGTTGGCTCCAGAGGAGGAAGGGCCCCGCCGAGGTGCTGGGAAAAGAGAAGGCTCCTTGTGCGGTGGGACCAGGGGGCCCTGACAGCAGCCCCGTAGGGCTGGGCTGGGCTGGGCTGGGAGGTCTCTGCTCGGAACAGGATCTTTAGGTTTCCTGGAGGGTGGCTCAGTGCTCAGCTCTGTGCTGTGGACTGGGGCCATGGTTAGGAGATGGTGGTTGGGGGCGGCTCCTGGGGCTTGCCGGGGAGAGGGCACTTAGCTGGGAGAATCCAGCAGGTGTTGGCTGCTGAGAGTGTGGCCTGGCTGCTGGGCTGTCCCCTGCGCAGAGCACACGGGTCCCAGTGGGTCCTGTCTGTCCCAGCCTGCACACCCTGGTACCCCACGTCCACCAGTGCCAGCTGGATGTTTCATCTCTGACAGCACTGGGATGCTCCTGGTGGATCCCCTCTCTCCAGCTGTGGGAGCCAATCTCAGTCCCCAGTTCCAGCTCCGGGTCAGGCTGGACCAGCTCAAGGCTTCAGGAGTTTATTCAGGACCAGGCTTTGGTTAGACTTCTGCCCCTGTCCCACTTGGGACCCCTCGGCCGAGCACAGCTGTGGCTGCTGCTCCCAGCTGCTCCACGGGGAGCTCCCACCATCGGCACCAGCGCAGGACCAGTCCGTGAGACCCCGCTTTCCCTCCTAGTGCATGTGAGTCGTGCAGGCTGGACCCGATGTGTTTGTGGGGAAAAGAGGACAAAAACATTGATGGAAAGGAAGGGTGGGTCCAGAATCTGGGCTTTTACTCCAGAGCCAGAGCTGTGGGAGGGGGAGGAAAAGGGTTCAGCGAAATCATTGTGTCCTGTTGCTGTGGTAACCAGAGGCTGGAAAGTAAACAGCTTCTGGGGGGAGCTGCTCCTCTCCACACGATGCTCTGCCCCTGCTCCCATCCCAGTACTGCAGTGGTCTTGGAGGAGGAGGAGGTGACACTGGTGACCAGGGACCCTCTGCTGGGAGCCAGGAAGGTGCCAGTCAGGGTTCAAAGCAGAGTGGGAGGCTCAGGGTCCCCAAACAGAGCCCAGAAGTGGCCTGTTCATCACCCAATGGGTGCTGGTGGCTCTGCTCCTGCCCAGGAGCAGCTCACCAGCCCCCAGCCCAAGGGGCTCCCTGGATGCAGCAGACTGGGCAGAAGAGGCAGCTTTGCCAGCCCCCTCCCTCTCTCCATCCCCTCTGCTCAGATGGTCCGTTTGGTGTGTGGGGCTCCCACTATTCCCAGCGTCTCGGGCGAGCTGGACCTTCCCGCAGGGATGGGGAGGGCGTTGAGAGGGGCGAGTGTGAGCAGCTCTGGGACTGCTCTGCTGGGGAGCCCCATTTGCAGGAGAGGGTTTGCAAAGCAGATGTGTGAAGGTGCAGACTGGTGGCTCTGGGTGACCGTGTTGCTTGTGTGAGTGGAAGGTGGTTGTGTTTGGGAGCTCCCTGATGTCCTTATGTGGCTGCTTCCCAAAGAGCAGAACCACATGGGGTGTCTCAGCTGTGGTGCAGGGCCAGAGGTGCTTCCTGGGGCTGGTGTGTTTCTGTGGCTGGGGGGTTGGGCTGCAGCTGACAGAGGCTTGGTGAGACATAACAGGGGCACGGTAGAGTCTGGTGTCTGGGCAGCAACAACCCCAGGGACCAGGACAGGGTGGGGACTGACCTGCTGGAGAGCAGCAGAACAGGAAGGGATGTGGAGATGCTGGTGGCTAGTGAGCCAGCAATGGGCCCTGGTGGCCAAGAAGGCCAACGGCATCCTGGGGTGGATCAGAAGAGGGGTGGTTAGCAGATGGAGAGAG
>JAOXOE010033597.1:0-10093 GCA_028565055.1 Phoeniculus purpureus
GTGATCCTGCTGTGGCAGGGGGTTGGACTAGATGATCTTTCGAGGTCCCTTCCAATCCCTAATGATTCTATGATTCTATGGTTATTTTGCTATTAGAGTGCTTGGCATTAGATGAAGCAGTTCATTTGGTGACACACCAAGGGCTTATATTATATATTACAGCCACCGCACTATATTGACTAGGAAAAGCCTTGAAGCACACACTGAGGGATCATCTCAAACTCATGGCCCTGGAGCTGGAGTGAAGCACTTTGGAACTGCATCAGCAACTCATGTGGAGGCTACAAAGTTTTCCTGTACGTCAGATTTGGGGCTTGGCTTGTTGATGTCAATTCACAAAGTGGGGTTTGTCTTTCTCAATGCTTTTCTCTGTATGTACTTTATCAAGAGGTGTCAAGATCAGTTGTCTCCTCTAGTCACTCTGGCCCAGACCAGAATCAGCCAGTACAGTCCACGGAGAGGACTCAGATCACACACGAGCAGCCACATCTTCTCCTCTGAGGTTGGCACGGAGAAGAGGTCACTTGTATGGACAAATACACAATGTTCTTGGGGTCCACAAGCATTCAACTTCCTTCAGAGTGGTGGTTTTGGACTATTTGAGAGGTACTTTCACTCCAGTGCCTGTAGACACATCTCTGCTCAGTTTATCAATCCTCCCTTCCTGGCTGCCTGGTGCTGGCTGGCTCTCTATAGAGTATGTGACTGAGAGAATCTTTGTTTAGTTAAAAACGAGTAAAACTGCTGTTGAAGCTGATCCTTGAGAGAAGCAGGCAACGATTGGAGATGCTTTTAACAGCTGAGAATGCACAGCTGCTCGAAACATTATCCAACGTTAAGATGCTGTAACACTCCTCTATAAAGGCTTTTTTATAAACTGTTAACCATAGCAGTTGTGATCTGCACCACCCTCATCTCAGGGCAGCCCTGCAGTAGCATTTATTTGCACAGGAGTTCCTGGTGGGGAAGCCACAAGAGGTTCTTGTGATGCCTCATCTCCAACCCAAGAATAAGTCTGAGTACTGTTGTCAGCAGACATCCCTTCCACGCTTTACACCTGGCTCATGTGCAGAAATATCAACTAACTGCTCTTCAGCAGCCTTCCGGAAAGTTCCTGAGGGACACTTGCATCCTGATAAAAGAATTTATAGTGACTGTTTGCCCTAATCTTTGCTCCTAATCACTGATGCCAGGGAGGCCGGCTCATGCTGCCAGACACACAAGAGATAGTATTACTGGCAGAATAGTCAGACTTTTCTGGAATGTGTGGAAACTGACTGGAAATCACTACATTATTCTTCCACCTAGGAATGCTTCACGTAGCAAAACTGAGCAGAGAGCAGGCAGCAAGCGATACAGGTGTGGCCGTTCTTAAATTCTTCACTACGTTGGAAAAGGCCCTCAGGATCATCAAGTTCAACCACTAACCAGTGTTTCCCCTTTTGAAAACATTAGTCAATGTTTGCTTTACCTTCTCTTCCATCCCACCCCAGAAAATGAAAAGATGCTGGATTTTAGTCTAACAGCAGCGTATTATAAACTGACTGAATGAAGAAGGGTTTGTGGGCAGTTGACCTCCATTAGGGTCTTTTGAGACAAGCAAATACCTAGAAAAGTGGCAGGGGGATTGGGCTAGATGGTCTTTTGAGGTTCCTTCCAATCCCTAATCATTCTATGAGTCTATGCTTCTATGCTAATGTACTTCTGCCTCTCCTCACTTACCTGTAAGAAGCGGTAGGTTGCTGTGCATTAGGCATGAAGCAGAACTAGTCAGTACAGAGACAGTGAAACTGTGTGTGTAAGGATAAAGATGTCTAATGGATCTGGCTTAAACAAGTTTCATACTTCAAGTAGCTTTTATTTTTCTCTTCATGCCCAACAATTCTATCTCTGATCTTTAGAACCCACTGTATTCTCTTGCTGGACCAATACCTTAGGGAAAACATCACCCTGCTCCTGCTTCCGTATGTTCTGAACTTACTTCTTTCTGTCGGTTCCGTGCGTGATTGTAATTCAACGATAAGAGAAACTATTTAAAACTTCAATTATGAAAGCATTTTGTTGTTAATTCCCTCCCAGCTAAACGGCTTCCCCCCACGCTAGGAAGTTAAACATCTGACAGCATGAGTGAGCTTCAGGAACTTCAATTTCCATTCACAAAAGCCAAGCTCATTTCAGTGTCTTGTTGGAGTTTATACTGATTTGCTCCCGCTTTTACTTACAGATTTGAGAATCCTCAAGAGACTCAACCTGGAGCCAATAGGTTGACCATCTTGGTTGATCCTTTTGTCTCTATTTCAGTGTATGTTGTGTTGTTTGTATTTCACTCACTGCACATCACAGGACATTAGGGATCAGAAGGGACCTCGAAAGATCATCTAGTCCAATCTCCCTGCCAGAGCAGGATCAGCAGCACAGAACAACCCCACATGAGGCATTAGCCAGTGGATCAGAAGAGGGTGTTTAGCACACTGAGAGAGGTTCTTCATCTCCTCTACTCTGCCCTAGTGAGACCACATCTGGACTCTGCTGTCCAGTTCTGGGACCCTCAGTTCAACAAGGACACAGAGCTGCTGGAGGGAGTCCAGCGTAGAACACTGAGGATGGTGAAGGATGTGGAGCTCCTCCCTTATGAGGAAAGGCCGAAGGAGCTGGGTCTCTGAAGCTTGGAGGAGACTGAGGGGTGACCTCATTAATGTCTATAGATATGTGAGGGATGGGTGTCAGGAGGATGGAGCCAGGCTCTTCTCAATGTCATCTAGTGATAGGACAAGGGATAAGGTGTGTGAGCTGAAACACAGGAGCTTCCACATAAATATCAGAAGGAACTTCTTCACAGTGAGGGTGATGGAAGGGGCTGCCCAGGGGGGTTGTGGAGTCTCCTTCTCTGGAGATGTTTAAAATCTGCCTAGATGTGTTCCTGTGTGACTTGGTCTAGGTGATGCTGCTGTGGCAGGGGAATTGGACTGGATGATCTTTCGAGTCCCTTCCAATCTCTAATGTTCTGTGATAAGTAAGTTAAATTGTATTAAACAAAACATTGAAAACCAGTTAAAAAACTGTCTTAGCAATATTACAACGTTGCAGTGATCAGATCAGGAAAGAGAACATGCGTAAGAATGAAAAATGACATAACTGTTGCCTTCATGGAGGCAGAATCATGTGCCATGATGCTACAACCTGGGTTTGTAGTCCTACATTTGAGCTCTGTGGGTTTGTAGTTCAAACGTAGGATGCTAGGAGCATTGTTTTCCCTTTCAGGTCTAATCTAAACCAGCCATAAAGGAGGACAGAGAGCAACGCAGTCCACGTGCAGGTGCTAACATAATAGGAAGTCAAAGTTGTGCTCATTTATGCCCTCACCCTTGTTTCACTGCTGTTTTACTAGAGCAGGACTCGCAATGAGTACAAGCTGTATGTGCTTTCTGCTGAAAACATGTTACTCTGATTCAAAGTAATTTGTTTAAAAGCTTAATGAGGTTGACATTTGAAGTAGGTCCCTGCCATTTCAGCTGCTTCTGGCTCTGCTAAGACAAAATACAATTCTGGCAGGTGATTCACAAAAGGTGCTGACCTGCCAGGGCAGAGCAGGCACTCTGCAGTACCCCTGTGCAGTGGTTTTGAGCTTTGCAGGTGTGGGAGTGAGTTTTTCAGCACTCCTTGATTTGGGTCAAGGACAAGACACCCTGAAAGGACATGGATGGAGGCTCCTGTGTTGAGGAGAGACAGGAGTGCTAAGGCAGGTGTGGCACAGAGGGGAGCACCAGTGGGGAGCTAGACACCGTGCTGGACACCAGGCAGAGTCCCAGCAGGCAGGGAGATGGTAGTGGCTGAGAACAGGATTCACTGGGACAAAGCTTTAATTTCCCAGTTTGACAAAAACACACCAGAGCTCCTCCAACATGAATTTAGAAGTTAGGAAACATCTGCTGACTTGAGGTAGAATCATAGACTCATAGAATCATTAGGGATTGGAAGGGACCTCGAAAGATCATCTAGTCCAATCCCCCTGCCACAACAGCATCACCTAGACCAAGTCACACAGGAACATGGCCAGGTGAGTCTTAAATGTCTCCAGAGAAGGAGGCTCCACAACAACCCTGGGCAGCCCCTTCCAGTGCTCTGTCACCCTCACGGGGAAGAAGTGCCTTCTGGTATTTATATGGAACCTCCTATGTTCCAGCTCACACCCATTGCCCCTTGTCCTATCCCTAGATGCCATTGAGAAGAGCCTGGCTCCATCCTCCTGACACCCACCCTTCACATATTTATAGACATTAATGGGGTGACCCCTCAGTCTCCTCCTCTCCAAGCTAAAGACACCCAGCTCCCTCAGCCTCTCCTTATAAGTGAGGTGCTTCACTTCCTTCATCATCCTTGTTGCTCTGCGCTGGTAGAATGAACAGTGTAGAAAAATAACTTTAAACTCAACCGTATGACTTCCTGCAACATTATTTTGTTCTTGTTGATGTTCAGCTTGGAGTATGTATTACAATAGAGGGGGGAAATTCCTGTCTTCACACCTTCCATTTCTCTTGGGCACCATGGTGGGGAAGTAAATGAATGTCTGCATGATACGCTGATCCTAGTTATCCCTGGCACTAATGGTCATCAATGCCATTTACAGTCATTAAAATAAACTATTGCTCAGGCTTTATGTGCTTCGTTACTGTGTCTAGACTTCAAATTTGTTCACATTTCAAAGCACAGAGCAAAAACAGTGGAAAGTGTATTGACAGTGCACAGAGACTGTGCTGTCAGGTCATGGGAGATGTTGTTGCAGTCTCTCAGGTCTGGAAATGTGTTGAACCTAAAAGAAAATATAATAACCACTCCCTAAAATGTAATAAGAATTTCAGAAAGGGCATAATGGTGGATTGGTATCAAATATTGGATGTCAGGAGGATGGAGCCAGGCTCTTCTCAATGTCACCTAGTGATAGGACAAGGGGCAATGGGTGTGAGCTGGAACAGAGGAGGTTCCATATACCTTGCGGACTGACCTGTTGGAGACCAGTGTAGGAGAAAGGGACCAGGGGGTGCTGGTGGACAGCAGGATGGCCAGGAGCCACCAATGTCGCCCTCTTGTGGCCAAAAGCGCCAACAGCATCCTGGGATGGATCAGAAGTGGGGTGGTTAGCAGATTGAGAGAGGTTGTTCTCCCCGTCTACTCTGCACTGGGGAGACCACATCTGGAGTTGTGTCCAGTTCTGGGCCCCTCAGTTCAAGAGGGATGTAGAGCTGCTGGAGGGAGTCCAGGGTAGAGCGATGAGGATGATGAAGGAAGTGGAGCATCTCTTTTAATGAGGAAAAGCTGAGGGAGCTGGGTGTCTTTAGCTTGGAGAAGAGGAGACTGAGGGGTGACCTCATTAACATGTATAAATATGTGAAGGGTGGGTGTCAGGAGGATGGAGCCAGGCTCTTCTCAATGTCATCTAGTGATAGGACAAGAGGCAACGAGCGTAAGCTGGAACACAGGAGGTTCCACATAAATATGCGGCGGAACTTCTTGACAGTGAGGGTGACAGAGCACTGGAATGGGCTGCCCAGGGGTTTGTTGAGTGTTCTTCTCTGGAGACGTTTAAAACCTGCCTGGACATGTTCTTGTGCAACTAGATCTAAGGGATCCTGCTGTGGCAGAGGGTTTGGACTAGATGATCTTTGGAGGTCCCTTCCAATCCCTAATGTTTTGTGAAGGCACAATAATACAAACAGGCTAGCTATGGGCTGGTGCTAGGAAAATGCCTAAAACCTCTGCATTAAGTGAGAGAGGAGCGAGATAAGCTGACAGTGTGATTTGGTTGTGATAGAAAGCAGCAGTGTGAAACTGCTGTAAAACTGGAGTTTTACAGGTTTTTCTTCCTCCTTAATGGAAATTTTGAAAGCTCATCAACAGGATCATTTTCTGTAGGCTAGGAAGATGCTTCAAGAAAAAAGCCACATACAAATGTGTGGCTGTCTGGAAAATGAAAGAAAAAAAAGAACAAAAAAAATGTTAGGGGGTACAATTTTCATCCTTTGATTCATCATTAGGATTTGTTGGGCTCAACAGGAACGCTTGAAATCACAGGCTGAAACCAGCGTGGCACAAACAGGGACACATCCCTAGCCATGCTTGTAAGTACTTTTCCACTGTGCCTTCCATTCAGAACATGCCTTGATGCAATGCCATCTCTGAGGCCTAATTATCTCAAATCTCTGAGGGCCTAATTATCCCAAATGATGTGTATAAAGGGCTCCCAGGGAAGCTAGTGGGAGACAGAGGTGCTCAACAGAGAAGTGAAAGTCACTTCACTATTAGACATGAACTGAGAAGCTGAGCTTCAGGAAGTCAGATGAGAAAATCTGAAGCTTGGCTCTTTTGTGAGATAAAAGCCAAGGAATATCAGGAGGAGGCTTGAACAGATTAAAATGAAAAGTTTTCTCATTTATCTTTTTAAAAGTAGGGGTAAGTGTTCTAGTTTTCAAATAGAATCACAGAATCATCAAGGTTGGAAGTAACCTACAAGACCATCCAGTCTAACCATCAATGCGACCCTACCATGCCCACTACATTGTGTCCCCCAGGACATCTACTCATTTTTTGAACACCTCCAGAAATGGTGACTCCACCACCTCCCTGGGCAGCCTCTTCCAATACCTGACCGCTCTTGCAGTGAAGAAATTTTTCCTCACATCCAATCTAAACCTCCCCTGGCACAACCTGAGGCCATTTCCTCTTACTCTGTCACTAGTGACTTGGGAAAAGAGACCAACAGCCACCTCTTCTTCCTTTTGGGTAGTTGTAAAGAGCAATACAGTGTCTCAACCTCCTTTTCTCCACACTAAAGAACTCCAGTTCGCTCAGCCACTCCTCATAAGACCTGTCCTCCAAACCCTCCACTAGCTTTAATCGCTTTAATTCTTTTTGCAAGAATAATCTCTTTATTGTTTTTGTTTTCAGCCAATACTCCTTGAGAGTTTAGTAATCTAGAGAGAAGGCCTGCCTGGCACTGGTGAGGAGCAGTGTCCTCGAAGACATAGGAAACAAGTGGCTGGATTCCTTGTGGAAGTCGGCGATTCAAAGCTCGAGCAGCAACAGCTGGCACAAGGACACCACCACATGCCAAATCCCAGCACACTCCATCAAAGGCAAGTTGTGTGCAGGTGCACGCTACACAAGAGGAGGTTTATAGCTCCATCTTCTAAGAACCTCTGTTGCCCTGTAAATTGCTTGCGCCTCCTCAGCGGCGCGGCTGCGTGTAGCGTACCTGAGGTACAGTTTATACACTGGCAAACTGGTTGTTTATTAGTTTGACTTCATGAAAGCCTTTTACATTACAGCTGCTCATTATAAATTAAGTTAGTGTGAGACTATCAAGTGCAGCGGCAACAATTTGGCAACTGGTCAATAAGTAGCCCATGCATAAGCCATTTCTATTATCTGACACAACCCATAGACGCTGGGCTGCAGGGAGGTCTATTTCCATTGTTCTTTGTGAAAGCAGTAGCCTGCGATGATAGAAGACTCTGATGAGTGCTTCTAGCCATCCTCTCTGTCAAGCAGGGACTGCTCCTTGTCCCTGTGGGCACATCAACAGGGCTGCCTGGGCAAACTTATTTTTCAAAGACTGTTTATAATCTGTCATGAGGAACACAGCTTTTTTTCCCTGTGGACTGCAAGAAAGGAAAGACAGTTCTCAGCAGACAGAAAGCAAAAAAGTCTTTTGGCTCATGCAAAAAGTTTAGGGGAAAATGTTTCCTGAAGTCATCCTCTCCCTCTCTTCTACCCATCTGTTGTAGTTTAATCCCTGCTGGCAACTAAGCCCCACACAGCCACTTGCTCGCTCCCTCAGGTGGGATGGGGAAGAGAACAGAAGAGTGAAAGAGAAAACTTGCCGGTGGAGTTTAACAGGTAAAGCAAGGCTGTGCACACAGGCAAAGCAAAACAAGGAGTTCAATCACCGCTTTCCATGGGAAGGAGGGTGCTCAGCTATCTCCAGGAAAGCTGGGCACCATCACCCTTGATGGTTATTTGGGCAGACAAAACACTAACTCAAACATCCCCCCAACCCCCTTCCTGCTTCCTCCTGGTTTTATTGCTGAGCCTGACATCATATGGCCTGCTTGCCCCGTCTGCTTAGTCGGGGTCAGCTGTCCCGGCTTTGTCCCCTCGCAACCTCTTGTGCACCAGCAGCCAGCCTCCTTCTTGGTGGAGAGGTGTGAGGAGCAAAAAAGGCCTAGACTCTGTGTAAGCACCACTCAGCACTACTGAACACACCCAGGAATCACCCCCTCCTTCAGCACAAACCCAAAACACAGCCCCCTCCTGGCTCCTGTCAATAAAATGTGCTCTATCGCAGTCAAACCCAGCACACCATCTTGCCCAACACATGCCATGAGTAGTTTTGTGGATGAAGTCCTACTAGGAACTTCCAGGTTAGTAAGTTTGTTGTGATCACTGCCTCACAGTCCACCTGACTGTCATTTAGGGAATTTATCACTTCTATCTGCTGCTACATTAGTCAGGGAACTTCAAAAGAGTTCTATTCATTCCCAGAAGGTGATGATTTACTCAATTCTTCTCCATTTACCCTGCCAGAGCCAGTTCCTAAAGCTGCTTTCAGACCACACTCTGGCCACAGAGTGTTTATTAGGGGTTACCTGAATGTTATCTAAACAACAACAACAGTTGTTTACATAACTACAATGACTAAAACTGAGAAATACAAGGAAAAGCTACGATTCCCAGTCACAATTAAGTAGTAAGCAGACTGAGATGCAGAGAAGTAGCCTGAGAGGGAGAGGGGCAAAAGAATAATGATTTCTACCAGGATGTGTTGTGCTTGCCAGGGCCAGTCACAGCAGTTACACTCACGATTCTAAAACAGGGGCAGGGGCATATGGCTGCCCATAAGGCTGAGAAGTGTTACGACGTTCAGATACCACCTAGACCATTGTCAAATAGTACCTGCAATGATTGCACCATGAGCTGTCCAAGAACACACACGCGTGGTGTTTGCTGTGCCAAAACCGCTGCACTGCTATTAAAAACGCAGCTGTTACACTGCAGACTGCTCTCCGGCTACTACAACAAAAGCATCTGCTAGCGCTGCAGCTCAAGACCGGACTGTTTGCCCTTTAAGTGAATGGGATTTGGGGAATAAACAATCAGGATGATTACACTTCCCACTGCTGTAGGTACTTCTATTTACTGCTCAGCATATTAATACAGACAAGAAAAAAACCCAGATAAACATTGGGTTTAGTTGTACTAGATGGCAAAAATATGTAATTATAGCGCTCGGAATCTCATCAGTTCCCATCAGTCTAAGCTACTTTATAAACATATTTATAACTGGCAAGTAAAGAGCAATTACGGGAAAACATTCTCCTTTCTGAATGCATCTGCACATTTAGTAGGGGCTGATCTAATTAAAGTCACTTCCATTAAAGTCTGCTGGAGTATTGCCAGTCCAGGTTAAGGCAAAGACACAATAGACACAAGAGGATCCCAGCTCCTACAGCCAAAGCTCCAGTTTTAACCAAGTAAGAGTACTTCCAGAAATTATCTGAAACATGACCTGAATATAAATCCCAGTTGAGATGGCAAATCGGTTTGCTTTATTTTTTTTTAGTAGGACTCAAAAACCTTCCTATTTGTTGTGGAGTATCATGCAGGAAGCTGTACTCGAAACAAACACCAGTTTGGAGACAAGAAATTAGAGGGAAAAACAGAGATCAAAGTTGCATGCTACATTACTTACAGGCAGCTAAAATTGATATCAATATTCTTTTCAAGGAGTTTTTTCTTGTAGAGATACAGTGATATATTTTAGTGTCACCTCAAAGTGACATATGTTAGTGTCACCTGTGCCCTCAAAGCTCTATCAGTGCTACCACCTAGATGACAATGGGAAGAAGTAAAAAAAGGAAAACAAATTATGTGTGCAGTTAGATAATCACAGAACATTAGCGACTGGAAGGGACCTCAAAAGGTCATCTAGTCAAATCCTCCTGCCACAGCAGGATCACTCCACCACCACCCTGGGCAGCCCATTCCAGTGCCTGACCACTCTCTCCATGAAGAATTTCTTCCTGATGTCCAATCTAAA
>JAOXOE010033598.1:0-10093 GCA_028565055.1 Phoeniculus purpureus
TGGCGGGGACAGGACCCCAGGAAGAGGCGGAGGTGCTGGGATGGTGGCTGTGGGTGCAGGTGCTGGCCCCGGTGGTGGTGGCGGCAGTGGCTCGAGGTCATTGGGGGCTGCAGGAGCCACAGGACTGACAGGGGCTGAAGGACCCCACATGCAGATCCCCACCCGGTGCTGGGCCATGGAGCGCTCCTCCGGGGCCGGGAGGTCTAGCGGAGGCACAACCGAGTCCCCTGGCGGGGACAGGACCCCAGGAAGAGGCGGAGGTGCTGGGATGGTGGCTGTGGGTGCAGGTGCTGGCCCCGGTGGTGCTGGCCCCGGCGGTGCTGGCCCCGGCGGTGCTGGCACTGGGGTCCCTTCACCAGGGGCTGCTGGGGTCCCACTGGACCTGGGGAGAAGCAGCGGTGTCAGGGTGGCACTGGTGCTGCCCCTCCTGCTTTAGCTCAGAGCACGGTGACCCCTTGCTGAGGGCAGGGGGTGCTGGCTCTGCCTGCGAAGCCTGTCCCCCACCTTTCCCCACCCAGTGCCTCGGTTTCCTCCTCTGTTAGGGGGTAGCTGTGCTCCAGGGCTGAGTGCTGCTCAGGGCAGACCCCGTGCTGGTCATCTGCCCCCTGCTCTGCCGCTCCTCTGAGCAGCCCCAGGGTTTCCTGGCCCACCTCTCCCACACCCCCCAGTCAGCCCCGGTACCTGACAGACAGCAGCGAGGCGGTGGAAGAAGCTGCTGAGAACTTGCCTTCGGGAACCACAGGGGGCTGGATGGGGTCGGGGCCACGGGTGCTTCTCCTGCGGGCACAGCAGCCCCCAGCGGCTCAGCACAGGAGGGTGCCAGACGCCCATGGCAGCAGCTGGGGCAGTGACACAGAGCGTCCAACCCCCACAGCCTCACCTCAGGGTTCCCGCACCGTGCGCCGATGAATTGAGCCCCTTCCAAGCCAGGGTGCTGGTGCGGGATAACTGGGTGCTGTGGTCCTGTGGGCACCGGGGGGCACAGAGCGTCACAGACTGGGGTGGGTTGGGAGCCCCAACCCTCTCTCCAGAGCAGGGTGCCCTCAGCCCCATCCGACAGGCCCTTGGGCACTGCCAGGGGGGATGGAGCAGCCGCAGTTCCAGGGCCTCAGCACCCCCTTCACCCCATTTCTTCCCCACTATGAGCTGGGTGAGGGCAGCCACAAACCCGGTGCTAGTGAGGCCTCAGCTGGAGCCCCGGGGTCAGCTTTGGGCACCTTGGCACAAGAGGGACATCGAGGTGCTGGAGTGTCCCCAAAGCACCCGGAGAAGGGGCAGCTGAGCGGAGACCTTGCTGCTGCCTCAGTCTGCAGCCGCCTGAAGGGAGGGTGCTGGGGGGGTCGGGCTCTTCTCCCCAGTCACCAGCGACGGGACAAGAGGAAACAGCCTCAAGGGGTGCCAGGGGAGGGTGAGGTTGGCCATCAGGAGAGACCTCTTCCCTGCCAGAGGGGTCAGGGCTCGGACCAGGCGGCTCAGGGAGAGGGGCAGTCGCTGTCCCCGGAGGGGTTCAAACAGCAGCTGCGGCCCTGGGGCCACTGTGGTGGGCAAGGTGAGACCGAGGTGGTGGCTGGACCGGGTGAGCTGTGTGGTCTCCTTCAACCCCAGTGGCCCTGTGAGTCTACATCACAGCCCAAGAGGGCTGCAACCCCCCATCTCACCCCATGGAAAGCAGCACCCCGAGGTACCTGCTGGGCCCCTGCAGGAGCCGCCGAGCGGAAGGAGCTGTGGTGCAGAGGCGGCTGAGAGGCACCCGCTGCCGTGGGCAATGGGCCCCGGCGCCGCCACTTCCCCCCAGCCCCGCAGCAGCTTTGCTGGGGGCTCTCAGCGAACCCCAACCCTCCACGGGCACCCTCCTGTGTGGGTGGCTCGGCACTGTGAGAGCACCAGCAGATGAGCCGGCTGCGGTCTGGCGCCTGCCCCGGCAGCACCAGTGGGTTGTGCTGGGCACCGAGTGCCCCGGTCCCTCTGCCGTGTCGGAGCGCGGCCCCCTCTCCCCGAGCCAGAACCACCCGCTGCAGTGGGGTGGACTGGGCAGACCCCACGTCTCCATCCTGAGGGGGCTCACGCCCAGCCCTGCGGTGCTGGGGATGGGGGAGACCCAGAACACCCACCCGAGTGCCCAAGCCCCCCGGGACACTCCCCACAGCCCTGGGCTGACCTTCATGCCGTGGCCGATGTCGTCCAGGACACTGAAGTTGAGGGGCTTCCTGTAGTAGGGCTCCGGGCAGGGTGGGCTTGGGGGGGACACGACCTTCTGGTAGGGTGGGAACCTCCTGCTGGTGGTCAGTGACCCGATCTCGCGGCGAGCCACCTTCTCCTCGTGGATGTCGACCTTCTGTGGAGGAGAACGCCCTGTCCCACCAGCCTGTCCCACCAGCCTGTCCCAGGCTCTTCACATCTCCTCCTGCCCCCTCCGCAGGTCCCAGTGCCCCCTCTGTGCAGGACCCATCACAGACCCCCTGGTCTGGTCCAAGTCGCAGGGGCAGACCCTGCTCTGGTCCATCTCAGCAGGGCCCAGGGTGCCCTCGCAGCGGATCTGCCCCTCCCTGAAGGAGGACGAGGTGGCGACGGGGCAGTGACAGCGGCTTTGCCAGCCCTTAAGTTCTCTTCCCGCTGCCTCCAGCATGACCACCACGTCCCGTCTCCTCCCAGCACTGGAAAGGCTCCAGGAGGGTTACAAGGGCCGGGAAGAGGGCGGGTGGCCGCCAGACTCAGCACCGGTGTCCTGTGAGTTCTGTGAGGGTGAGGCCAGCCCCAGCGAGGGGACAGTGTGGTGGCCAGCCCAGCACTCCCAGTCCCATGGCTCCGTGTTGCCTCCTCTGAGACCCCCTCCCAGTTTCCAGAGCCTCCTCCACCGGGATGTGGCAGTGCCCAGACTGGGAGATCGCCCCGGGGAGCAGCTCCCCAGCCCCGAGGGTCCGTTACGTGCTGGGCGACCTGCCCAGCACCCAAGGAGATGCTCTGGCGTGTGCGCTGCGAGGTGATGCTGCAGGGGAAGGCTGACGGCGGAAGGAGGGTGTTCAGCACCTTCAGGCGGCCTAAACCCCTTCCCCAGAGCTCTGGGCTAGTGGAGGACTTGGCAGAGTGGGGCTACTGGATGGACTTGGTGATCTCAGGGGCCTTTTCCAATCCAAGTGGCTCTGTGGTTCCCAGGACCCGATCCCCCAGCCAGGGTCCCACCTGGGCCAAGCAGCTGACGTCAGCCTCCACCCTGCGCAGCTCCGCTGTCTGCAGGTCCAGCAGCCGGAGGAAGGTGGTAGCCAAGCTGCTGATCTGGTAGGTCACGCTGGCCAGGGACTGTGTGCTCAGCGCCATAGTCTCCTCCAGCGCCTTCCGCTTGTCGCTGGCCTGCGGTGGGGCAAAACCCGGCCAGTGGAACGGGCTGTGTGGCCACTGCTGCCCTGGGTCTTGGTGCCAGAGTCACACGGTGGCCAAGATGCTTCCTTCTGCTTTCCAAATGCATCGGACTTCCTCCAGCCCCAACGGCGGGACACACGGGCACCCAGCTGGCACTAGGGCACCTGCCTGGGACGTCACCCACACAGATGGGGTCACCACACCACCAGTGTCCAGGGGATGGGGCCTCAGATCTTTGCGGACCTCATCCCCCTCCAGCTCTGGAGGGTCCAGTTCACTGGGAGTGGACGCAGAGTCCTGCTCTGTAAAGCATTCGGGACCCTCCACCCAAGACCTCCTCCTGTCTCATCCCAAAAGCTCCTTGTGCAGGTCCCTGTCACCCCCCCCAGGCAGGTAAGAGGAAGAGGAGGGATGCTGATGGGTCAGAGCTTCATGCGAGCACCTGGCTCATCTTTGCCCTGCCAGAAGGCACCTCCAGAGCCCTGGGATGCCCCCGGTCCCCTCCCAAGGCTTCTCCAAAGGACCCAAACCCCTGGAGGACTGTCCCTTCATCTCAAACCCTCCCTGTGGACTGAGCAGAAAAGCTGCTGTGGAGCAACAGGGGAAAAGGAGGCAGCCGGTGCTGGGCAGGAAGGCAACCGCGAAGTCAGGCTCCCATCTCCAAGGGCAGAACCTTCACCATCGCCCACTAGCCACCCATCTGGGGCCCCCCGATCCCCTCACCTGCAAGTAGTTGCTCTCGCAGTAGTCAGCGACCCTGAGCAGGTTGCAGTGGTGGTCGAGCAGGACGCGCAGTCCCTCGGGGACGTCTCGCTGCTGCAGCTGCTCCAGCTCCGCCATGGCGCGGGGCTCGCGCCCCACTTCCTTCCCAGCCGCCTCGACGCCGCGATTTGAGGCCAGCGACGATGACGACGCAGGGCACGAGGGCGCCGCAGTGTCCCCGTCCCACCACGGGACAACCCACAGCCCGGCCACATTCATTCACCTCATGGCCCTGGAGATGTGGGGGGCCAGCGTGACCCCAAGGCTGGAGGTCACCTCGGTGGGGCAGGGGACCTGAGTCATAGAAGAACCTCTGGTGTAGGGCAGGGGAGAGCAACCAAAGCCATCCCAACGGCCACCTGAGGCTCAGTGAGCCCCCTCCCTTCACCTTCAGCAGATAGAAGCAGGGCAGCGCTTCAGCTGCCGGGTGACCCCCCCCGAAGAGGCCCTGTGCACCCCACAGACCCTCCAACAGCACTGTCCCAGTCAGAGCTCTGGCCCAGGACAGTGTGTCCGGCTCTGTTTCACATCCCCAGGGTGAGGCTGTGGTGAGGGGAGGAAATTCCCACTTCCCCAGTGCTTGGAAACCCCCCTCTGCCCTCTTCTCCTCCTCCTCGTCCTCCTGCAGGGGCTCCTTGGGGCCTCCCAAGCTCCGTCCTTCAGCCCCGGTGACCTTACACTGGCCGGCCAGAGCAAACACCACGGTGGGGCTTGGTCCTTCCTGACCCCCAGCCCCACCGGCACGGGGACAAGGGAAATGAAGAACTTCCTCCAGCACCGGCCCAGCTCCTCACAGCCTGAAGGGCTGAGAGCTGCCCAAGGTGCTCCCTGCTCATCCCCAGACATCTCCTTGCCCCAGTTACCCTCCTCTTCCTCCTCCCCATGCCCTCCTAAACGTGGGGAGAGCTGCTCCAGTCCCCGCAGGGCTCAGGCCATCCAGGGCAGAGCCCAGACAGAGCAGAGGCTCAAGGGCGTCCCAGGTGCCCCACAAAGCCCTTGTCCACCCCATCCTCACCCTCCCCACAGCCCCCATGCCAGCACTGATTACCCGGGGCTTTGAGGCTAATGTCAACACCTGACCAGATTATTCCCCTGAGTCTATTATCAGCTTAAGGACCAAAGACATCTGCTCCCCGAAGCCCTCTCAGAGAGCTGAAGGAGCCTTTAAGCCCGGGGCAGGAGCTCCAGGGCTCAGATGACTGCGCTTCCCCTTGGACCGGTCACCGAACGTCTCCAGCAGCGAGAGGGGTAGGTAGCCCTTTGTCCCCATGGGTAAGTGGCTTTGTCCCTTTTCCAAGTGCAAGTGCAACTGTGGGGGTCCATCCAGTCTGGGAGCCAAGGTCTCTGCGGGTTGGTGGTGCCACTGATTTCAGTCACGAGCTTCTCCCAGGGCCTGCGGAAACGAGTGAGACCAGTGAGGGGTCTGGGACAGCAGCCTGATGCCTTCCAGAGCAGGACCCTGCAGGAAACCAGTGAGACCAGTGAGGGGGCTGGGACAGCAGCCTGATGCCTTCCAGAGCAGGACCAGGGCACGCTTCTGTTCAAGCACACCCACCTCTATTTTTATCACCATTTTCGTGTTACTGTTATTTAAACGATTTTGATGTTTTAGCTGCTTCAACATCACTGTTTGCACAACTTAGTATTTTATTGTTTAGGAGCTCAGCCGAGCTTTTAAATCCAACATTTACCAGAGGATGAGAGCTCAGAGGCAGAGAGCGGCCATGTGGGAATCTCACACCACCCTTGGGTGGTTTGCCCAACCCACAGCACCCCAAAAGCTATTCAGTGGCCACAAGCAATGAAAAGGGCAATGAAGGGGCCATCACTCACAGCAGGGGGAGGAACAAGGATGGGGAGAAGCAAACAACAGGAGAGTTAGCTCAAGGATGGGGCTGGGGGCACCCTGGTCTGGAGAGAGATGTCACGGCCCATGGCAGTGAGTGAGCTCCGGTCCATTCCAACCTAAACCAGTCTGTGATCCCATGATTCCCTATAAAACCTGCAAAGATGCTCCTGCCCCGGCACAGGACACTGATCGCGAAGGTCTAGTTTGCAGACCTGGGCTTCAAGGCCCCCAGCAACAGCTTCACAGCAGCAGCTTTTCTCTGGGCTCAGCTGGCCCCACACAACTGGCCCCTTGTCTCTTGGGGCAACAGCCTGTGTGGCAGCAAAATTCCTTTAAAGACCAGTTGAGATCCTCCTCCCCTGCCCTCCAACTGCCTCTATCGCCTGACGTGCTGGCTGAGAGGGAGCGAAGCCAAATCTGAGGAAAGCAGATATGAAAAGAAGGGGTTTGAAAGGCGCCTCCTGCCTTACTTGGCTTCAGGTTTCTTTCAGCACCAGCCCGTGTCTCCCAAAGAGGGCTGCTGTGGGGATGGCAGCGCGGTCAGGGTTGAAGCCGCAGTCCTCACCTGCCTTGGAAGAACCCACTTAGACACTAAAAGCGTTTTCCTGCAGTTAACAGGGAAAGATGGCTCAGGACATGACAGAGAAGGAGATCCTGAAGATGGAGCTGGACCAGCTGAAGAAGGAGGTAAAGAACGAGCGGCAAATGGTGAGTCTTCTACCCAAAACACAAAAGGGCCCCTCCTACAGCAACCATCTGACCTGATCCTGCTGCAAAGAACCACAACCCTGGAATATAAACCCCTCACCCCTGCTGAACCAGGTGCATTTGCACTCCCCCTCCTTGAGGCAAACACCTCCCTCCCATAACGCAGGGGCTGCCTGGTGATGCTTTTGGGGACACCCTGTGCTGTGGGGGATGCTCATGGCCACGTTTCCTCTCTCCCTGCTGCTAGAGATTTTTAGGCAGCTCAAGGATTAACAGCCTCAGGCTGCCCCAGGGAAGTCTGAGGCTGGACGTCCGGAACAGTTTCTTTACTGAAAGAGCAGTCAGGTTGGAACCAGCTGCCCAGGGATGTCGGGGGGAGTCACCAATCCTGGAGATGCTTAAAGATGGTTCAGATGTGGTGCTGAGAGATCTGGGCTGGTGGAGGACTTGGTAGAGTGAGGTTACTGGTTGGACTGGATGATCTCAAGGGTCTTTTCCAACCTGAATGACCCTGTGGTTCTGTGATTCAATCCCGTAACCCAATGGGGTGTCTCCTTCCTTGGCAGATCTCCAAGACTGGCAAAGAGCTCAAGGAGTACATTGAGTCCATGGCGGGGGAGGACCCGCTGCTCAAAGGAGTCCCCGAGGACAAGAACCCCTTTAAGGAGAAGGGTGGCTGTACCATCAGCTGACAACCCGGGGTCAGGGATGTTCCTGTGTGCAAGCCAAGACTGTCAGAAACCCACTTTCCCTGTAGTGTGTCCTCGGCACTGCAGAGCCCAAGAACCAACGCGTAGTGTCCCTGAAGGACCGCAGAAGGCAAGAAAAGGAAAAAAAAAAGAGAAAAAGAAAAAAAAATTATCACCCCACTGCCACCGGACATCAGCCCCAGCAGCCCGAGGAGCCCCAGCAGCCCGAGGAGCCCCAGCAGCCAGCGCTGCTCTTTCTCTCACGGCTGAGCCGAAATTTGGTTTCCTGAAAGCAAAAAAAACTTGTGCATTTTTAGTAGCTGACAGCAAAGTGAGCTCTAACGAAACCATCACGCCTGGCCTCAGATGTCTCCACGCAGCCCAAGCCCCAGCTTGCTGCAGAAGAGCCTCCCAGCAGCTTGCTCCAGATAGCTCCTTTTGGTGCCTCAGTTTCCCCACCCGGCACTGGGGTTTGGTGCTTTATTCTCGTTAGTCCTATAGATCCCCCCAGCCTGTGACCTTCACTCCCACCACACACCCTGCATCGAGAGCCAGGGGTGGCCAGCGCAGAGCCAGGCATGGGAAGGAGCAAGGTCTCGGGCAGCTTGTTCAAACCCTCACCCTCTTCTTGGTCTCATCTCCTCACCTGCAAAACCCCTGGAAACAAGGCCAGAGCTTGCAGGTCCTGCTTGCAACCACAGTAACTCCAAGAACTGCCTCCACCTCACCATCATCTCCCTCTGCTAGTGTGACCCTCCCCATACAGAAAGGTTGTAACGTCTCAGTCCACATCCATCAGCGATGGGATGACTTGGAGCAGGTGGCTTGGGAAGCAGCAGCTCCTTGGAACAAGACAGGAGTCACCAAGCCCTGAGCTGTCGGTGTTAGGCCCCGACCTTCTTGCTCCTAAGGGCAGCTGCTTTCCAGGACAAATTTCACCCCCTGCTTGATATAAAAACTCCTACATGTGCTGGGGTACCACTAGCTTCTGAGGTCAGTAGGGTTACACTTCAGGGAGGATTCGTGGAGGTTGGTTGTTTACAGTTTTTGTTCTTATCCGGGTTTCTAATTCCTTTCAGCTACTTATTATCCTTTGGGACAACTCTCTAAATTCTCCCCAGATGATCAAACCCCCAAAAGAAGCAGCAGGTCTTTAAATTCTGGAGTCACTCAGGTCCTGTCCCCACTGCTTCAGGCTGTCCCCATCCTGCTTCTGCTGATTCACCTCTGCCATGGCAGCTGCTATCATGTCCATGGTGATATGTTCCCTGGGGTCCAGCCAGCCTCTGCTTGGAGGTTACACAGGTCCCACCGTGGCTTCAACTGCAAAGGGAAAGCTGGAGAGGGGCTTCTAATGACAGCATCTAGAGATAGCACTAGGGGGTTGGTTTCCAGCCGAGAGGGGAGATTTAGGTCAGATCCGAGGAACAAATCCCTCCCTGGGATCGGGCTGAGGCCTTGGGACAGGATGCCGAGGGAGGTTGTGGCTGCTCCATCCCTGGCAGTGCCCAAGGGGTGGTTGGATGGGGCTGGGGGCACCCTGGTCTGTCAAGAGGTGTCGCTGCCCCTGGCAGGGGTTTGGAGCTGGCAGGGATTTGGGGCTGGGTGAGCTCTGAGGTCCCTCCCAACTTAAACCAGTCTGACTTCATGAAACTCAGAACAGAAGCAAACCTTTTCCACAAGGTGTTTGGGAAGAGGCACCAGTGCAGTTACCCACTGCCTCTCGGGAAGGACATGGGTCCACCACGATGCTGGTGGCCACTGCTGAGGCTCTGAAAGCACCAGGGATGGGCTTGGGACTAGCTTTAGTGGCTGTGCTGGCAGGAAAAATGCTGCTGAGCCTATCTAGAGCCATGTTCTACTACACGTTGGACGAGTCTCGGTCTCCTCGGTGGGCTGGCCCTGCTCAGTCCCGAAGTGGTCACCAGCCCCACAGGGGGTCAAACCCTGTCACGGATTAATGGTCACAGCGACATCTGATGCTCTTAAGAGGTCTTTCCAACCTTCATGATTCTACCGTTGAGCCCGTGGGGCCCCTCAGCTCCAGAGACACCCCAAGGCAGGGCTCTCTGGCAGGGTACAGGCCCACAGCCTCCGCCAGCTCGTACCTCCCTGGCCAAAGGAAAAAGCCCCCCAAAGCCCAAGTAAAGGTGGCTGTGCTCTTTTTCACTCAATAAACCTAGCAGTTCCACTAAAGCCTCTGTCCTCCTTGTGGCATCGCCGGCGGGGCAGGCAGCCGACCCTACCCCAGGGTGATAGCCGGGGCTGGAGGATGTGAGCTGAGGGTATCCAGGGCTCGGCGGGAACTGACCTCGTTAAAACGCTGGGAAGGTGCATCAGAGCTGGCTAAGCCGCTCCTGTGAGGACTCAGGGTGCCTCGGGCCCAGTGAAGGCCGCAAGGCAGGGCCTCCACAGGCTCTCAGGGGCCTCCACAGGCTCTCAGGAGCCTCCACAGGCTCTCAGGGGCCTTCACAAGCTGCACCTCAGGACCCCCCAACGAGTAAGGTGGAGGTGGAAGAGGTTGTGGTGGTGGTCTCGCCGCTTCTTTAAAATGCTTTGGGAGGCGGGTCGTAGCGCGCTCTCAGCCAATTGAAATGAAGGATGTGAGAGTGACAAGCCGGAAGCGCCAATCAACGTTAGGAATGGGCGAGAAGGGCTCGCGTACCGCCCCTACCGGTTCCGCGCTGAAGCGGCGGCGTCTCCGCACAAAATGGAGGGCGGGCGGGTT
>JAOXOE010033599.1:0-10093 GCA_028565055.1 Phoeniculus purpureus
GGGGGGGGTAGGGGGTGGTGGGGGGGGGGAGGGCAAGAAGGCTGAATGCCCGTCATTGAAATGCAGAGTTAAAATTTCCCTTCTCTGGAAGAGCGAAACCCCTTTTTTTTTTTTTAAAGGGAGCAGGAGAGTAACTGGTATTAAAACCTATGCCAGGCCCGCCCTGAGTCACACTGTGAGTTAAATCATCCCTTCTGTATTCTCACAAATGCTGCCTTCTTGTTTCGGGTTCACTGGTGGTTTCGAAAGCGTGGGGGAAGACGTGTTTTGAGATTTACTGAAAATAGAAATGCTACAAACAGGAATCCATCCGGACTGGTACCAGCATGTCCCAAGCATAGCTAGTAATAACCACTGCCCTATGTTTCCCTTGACTTTTAATCATTTCTTCAGCTGCCTCTGGTGTGACCCTTCTTGGTTGTTGAACCTCTTACATACAAAACTGACAAATGCAGAGACCTCTACCACAGAACACATGGGTGTCTGCTTCACAGACAACCACTCAACCCTCTTTAGAAGCTTTTTTAACTGTGTTTTTGAGCGGATTCATCTCATCAAACAGATGAGACTATCACATTCAGGCAGTCCAGTTGTCCTGGAATCCCTACATTCTCAATGGAGTTAAAAAACTCCAAGTGCTGCCTCCTGCACATTGTAAAGCCTAATGCTTCATGTGTGGGGATCTCCCCAAAAAGTTGGGAATGGGATTGACAGGCAGAAACAAAAAATGATTTGGCTTAGTCTGAAAAACAGAGATGGGCTGGTTCAACCAGCAGAAAGTGTTAGCAGGCAGAAGAAGCAGTTAGGAGCAGGGAGCACTGAATTCAGCGGGAACCAAGCCCAGCAAGCAGTCATCTGTACTGGCACATGTGCTTGCTATATAGCACAGGCTCTTCCAGCACAGTTTCTCATAGAATGCTTGTACTTCCTTTTCAGCCTCACTTGGTCTCCAGCCACCACTGCTGGTACACTAATTGGTGATCCATCTTCACAAATGAGCCTTGCCTCTTAGTTCTTGTCCTCAAGGTTTTGGGCACCCTTCTGTGCAAGACTGACATTACACAATGGCCTGTCCTGTTTTATCAGAGTCCTGCTCCACATAAAGAACAAAGAAAACAATCTGTGTGGGGCAATTGACTAATTAACAAACTATTTTGGCAGTTTTTTGGCTTTTCCACAGACTTGTCTGCATTTCCCAACCACTCAGTTTCTGCTTCCACTGCATGCTTTTGCCAGCCCATACTGGTCCCATTCCTGTGATGGCACCATTGCTGTCCTGAGATGACTCAAGTGGCAAAATCTGCTTATTATTTTATTCCAGTTTGTTTTTAGTGGTTTTGAGAACCCCTCTCCTCTGTCATGTGTTACTGAAATTGCACTCCTTAGTTCTCAGGAGAGAATACAGCCACAGACACACACAGGTAGAGCTTGTAAAATTATCAGGTTTGCTGCTGTGTTGCCTTTCAGGATTCTGGGTGGAAAATAAACCGAGCATTCTAGGAGAGGAGGAAGAAAGCACTGGAACTTTGTGTCTCCCCAAGTCAGGTCCAGAGCGCTGGTGGGAGGAGGTTAGTATCCTGCCCTGTTTGCTGGAGAAGTGCAGGCTTTGGGCAAGCAACTTCAGCACTATTGTTTTATTGACAGCAGTAAGTATAGCAGTTACAACCATGCTTTTAAGTGCTAGGGATAAAGATTATCTTCAGTATAACTGGAATCAATAAGCATAAAGAGTGCTAATGTTTCTGGGTAGGAGCTCTTGTTCTAAAAGCAGAGAGGAATAGGTAAGCAACTCCCTACGACTTCGGTGAAACACAAAGGCACCTCACATTTTGTGTGCTGAGTTCAGGCTTATGGTAAAACTTTAACCTAATCTTTCTTGAACTGTTTAATAGAAAAATGATTGTGCAACTATGTGAAGAAGAAAACAGAAATTTCAAGAGGAAAATGTAAAAGACATATTGTTACTGCTTTCAAGAAGTAAAGGTAAGTGTGACTATATAGTAAATGTTTTCTTATCTGGTAAAGGAAATTTCTTGTACTCATTTTAAGGAAAGCCAAGCACTGTCAATATTAATACTTTCTCCCCACGTTGTCACTCCACAGGTGGTCAAAAGACTGTCTTGTTTTGGTCAGCTTATGATGTCCGTATTAGTCCTGACTATGCAATCCCATTGAGGTAAATGGTAAGGAGAAGATGCTACCCAAGGTAAACAAGTTTATGAGCCCTTGAAACAAGAAGATTACAGGAATGAGACCTTTGTCCTTGCAAGGGATCTTGTGAGCTGAAGAAGATGGATTTACCTTCCTAAGGGCTAGGTTACACAGAAAGTGGTATTGCTTACTTGTTTTAGTGAGTAGCTTAAAATGCCTGAGACTACCACCTTAATTCACAGTGGGAGTTTTGGCTTTGCCTGGGTAGTTGCTTCCAAATGGGCATTACTGAAGAAGCCTTGTTAAGAAAAGTTAAAACAAGCATGTTTTGTACAACTCTCTTTACCTGTCATTCAAAATTACCATAAAGCAAACATAGGCATGAGCTGAAAATGTTTCTACTCAGGAGCTTGTGTTTTTCATGCTGAAACTCCAAAATTTAATTGCTTCAAGTGGCTGATTTAGATGTGGGATTTTGTACTGGAGTTAATTCTGAAAACCATCGTGGCCAGATCATCCTAGGGTTTAACCACTGTCTCCTCCTACTGCTGGTGTTGCTTTGTGGACTTCTTGCCAGGGTGTTGGTAGGACTTAACTATTGTGAATTCCAGCAAATGACAGATTTACCAGCAAACTCAATTCATAAACCACTAGGTGCTTGAAGTCATCAGGGCATACCCAACAGAGTTTCTATCAGTATTTGTCATGTTTCTTGTATTTCTTTTTCACTATAGTGAGTGTCAGGATATTGGACTAAATAACCCATTGCTCTGACCCACACAGAACTCCTTCAAAATTCAGTGCTGTAGCCTGCTTGCTGCCTGCACTTTAGAAGGAGCACAGATACAGAAGTTTGTCTCCGAGAAGTGGAGGAACTTGCCAGCAATCTCTAACCAGACTGACTCCTAGCACTGAGGAAAACAGACAGATCTCCTTATTTCATTTGTGGTGTTTCCTTCTCTTTCTCTTCTGTTGACTATTCCTAATCTGCCCCTCATAAAACCCCTAGTTTATGATTTTGTTGGTCATGTTTGTAAACTGCTCTGTCAGTTGTTCTGGTAAGTCTGTTGCCCCTACAATCTCTAGCATTCTCCTGCAGCTTTATCTGTGCTTTGATTCTACAATTACAACCTTCCTCTTATTCACTTGTCTGTCTTCCTACAACACGAAATGCAGTGGAAATAAATAATAACAGAGGCTGTCACTCACAGTGCTGATCATGCATTAAGTTCTTTAGAAGTCCTGAAGTTTTGCTTCATGATAACAGTCTCACTTTCTTCCTTATTTGGTAGCAAATTATAAACCCCTGGGCCTTGGTGCAATTTTTACAGCCCCTTTTATATTGTTTCTTGATACTGGTGGTTCCCAGATGGTTAACTAGCCATCTATTTGCTGTTGGCCTATCTGCTTGCTGTAAAATGCTGTATTGACCTTAAAGGCAGGACTGAAGGGAACTTAAGTTTGGATGCTACAGACATCATTAAAGACAATAGAGCTTTCATATAGATTGCTGATACCATAACTGAAAGAAAAATCTGATCCATGGTCAAAAGAGTAACTGGATAATAGAAAAGACTATGAAAATAAATGATCAACTGAGAGGTCACCATTGCAGGTATTCAGAACTTGGTATATACAACACAGAAGTATTACCCTGACATAGAATTCAAGACAGAGTAGATTTCACTGATAATAGAGCTGAAATATAACCTTGGTGGAGTTAATAGTGCTGAAGCAAATGGGCAGCCAAGATAGGCAGGACAGAGCCAGATGCAACACAGTATGATGCAACCATGGCACAATATTACTTGTGCCTGGAAATCTGAATCAGATTGTGTGACCCCCGAGCATAAAATGACAAACCTTCTATTCAAATGCATTCTTCCCCAAGCTCTTTAAACCTCCACAGAAACACTTTTTGTTACAGTTGGACTTCTAGGCTGAAGCTCCAAGCAGAGTACAGAGCAAAAGATAGCCATCAGGAGAATAAACACTGCCTTGGCACCAAGCTGGCTTGCTAACAAATTGATCCCTCCAGCACACAAACCAGAAAGTTCTCATCACAGACAGATGCCAAGAAGGCCATCCAATGATATGGCTCTACCCTTAATTTTCCACATGGAGAGAACCCCAGATCAGTACAAGCAGGGCCATCTCTACTGTGTTTTTCAATCTTCAGTCTAGTCAGAAAGGGATCAGAATAATCAGAAGACTCTGCACACTCAGAGTGGGAGCAATAAAGGGCTTATAAGAAACTCATTTAGTAGGAAAGCACCCTTTATTTCCTGACCCAGATACCTGAAAAAGGTGAGGATTATACTAGCATCAGTGAGGGCAGCGCAATGTAAACATGACAGATAAGGACATGATGAGTTACATAACTAGCATAACATTACACGACCTCCTGACACGTGTACTTCACAGCTGCTTATTTACCTTGCACTTTGAGGTAGAAATATCCATAACTATTTGCAATACCAAGCAAGACATTTATCAGTGAAGAAGAACACTGGTCTGAATAGCATAAAACTCCCAGAACCACTACCTCCAAGGCCTTAACAGCCAGAAACACTTAGGTTTTTATCTTTTTCGATTTCTGTGATGATAGCACTACATTTTGGATCCTGGAATGCTAACAGTTCCCTGAAGACTGGCCAACCCCAGTTTTACAGAGTACTCTTTGCTGGAGCCCACTGCATCTCATTCATACCCAACCTGATTTCATTTTTTTTTTGTACCTGCTAACAAGATCATGACAGAATTCATTATGTAAACCAGAATTCTATCACACAAGCCACACAGGGAACCTGAGCTGGAGATGACAGTCCTGGACCTGCTGATTTTCCTTTGTTAGTTTGGGCACTGCTCTGCTGCTATAAATACACAGGCAGTCACTTGACCTTGGCTTGGCAGCTTCTTGGCTAAAATAATTCTCCTTTGAAGCTGGCAGGGGCACAACAAAAGCACATGCCAGCTGTCCCCTGCAGCCCAGAGCTCAGCTGCTATAAATGACCTTTGCCTTGCTCTGAAGGTGCAACTTCTTGACTGGCTTATGCTGAGCTAAGGGCTAACACCAAGCAGTGATCCCACCACCTCCTTTTCCCCTGCTACTGACATATGGAAAGGACCCAAGAACTCTGTTTAGAGTTTCTGAGGAGGTAATTTATGTGCTAGTGGGTGCACAGGAGCTCGTGTCACCACAAATGTGCACACAGCTGGTCCCCAAAACCATGACTATATGCCATGAAATAATACATATTCATTAGGTATTCCAACATACCTATACATATGCATAACCTGTCCCGCTTCGTATGTTAATTAAGTCTCCTCCTTCTTGCACTTGCACAGTTTCTTTTGCTGGTCGTTTTCTGAGGGTCGCGACGCCATCTTGTGATGAAGTAAAGAGTCTTATCAGGGTTAAACTTTTTCTCCCCATCACTCCATGCATGCCCTGTTGTTTCCTGTCACCAGCCCAAACTGTATAGCTGGTCCGTGCCAGCATTTTAGCAATCAATTTCTTCTTTGACAGGGTGCACCTAGCCTCTCATCTTTCTACACAATACTAGTTGCTAAGCTTTATGATTTTTAACAATAACAGGTAGTTACTACACAATCCTAAGATAATGGTCACTCCATCCATAGGTAATTCTCACTCCATCACTATGTAAACCTACCCGCTTTTCTTCTGTCACTGATCAGACTGAAAAACAAACTTTTTCTTTTCCCTGTAATAATTGAGTCACTTCCAGAATGAAGGAAAGGAAAAATGCACAACATGTGCATTCAACATATTCCTCCTCATAACAGACATCCAGATTAGGAAAGATGAATCAAAATAACTTTTCTTTTTCCTTTCACTGTAAGGTAACTATAAGCCTATGCTAGATATCTGTCATATTGATAAAATGTGTTTTATACGCAGAGGTGACACAACTGTCCCAGAAACAGGATCTTGCTCTACAAGACAAGCCTCTAACAAGTAAACTAACAAACTTGCACTGCCAAATCCTTTCTATCGTTGATGAAGACTTAGCACTGGTAGGTAGAACCAGAAGGAAAGAGTTAGTGCAAGGAGTAACAGCAACTGATGAAAGTGATCATCCACGCTCACCTGGCTCATTCAGTTGCTAGTTAAAACTCATGACAGCAAACAATTATCTTATACTAACAGGGACTGATGTCAGTTTTCCTTATTACATGAATGAACAGAGATGCAGGCTGTAAATGTCCTCTTAGTATACTTCCTCTCACAGGGCAAGACAACTCAATTATGTTTTGTACAATGATGAAACAACCAAAGATAAAGTAGAATGTAATCACTGTTGTGTATTGAATTGATTTGAAAGGTAAGCACCACATCCCCAAGTATATAAAACAGCTGCAACGACACTGAACATACGTATTTTTTAATATTACAGGCATATGTAATACAATTTGAAAGGTGCATGCATTAGCTCTACTGAGGAAAAGCAAACAGTAAGGTTAGAATATCACATAACTTTACTCACTAATGAAGAAATAAGTAAATATCACAATTAGTAAAGACAGCAATGAGTAGACTGCCAATCTGTAACTACAGTGATGATTTGGAAAAAAATGAGGGGAGTTGGTGCATATCATATAATGTTAACTTTTTGTCTTCAATTCTATAAACTTATCAAAATAGCTATGATAAGAGTTGTGTCCAAAGGGAGAAGTGTGACGAGTGGTGTTCCTCAAGGGTTGGTACTCAGACCAGTGCTACTTAACATCTTTGTTGGTACATGGACAGTGGAATTGAATGCCCCCTCAGTCAGTTTGCTGACGACACTGAACCGTGCGGTGAAGACACACTGGAGGGAAGGGAGGCCATCCAGAGGGACCTTGACAGGCTCAAGAAGTGGGCTCTTGCAAACTGCAAGGGCAAGTGCAAGGTTGTGCACCTAGGTTGAGGCAATCGCATGCATGAATGCAGACTGGGAGGAGAAAGGATTGAGGACAGCCCTGAGGAGAACGACTTGGAGGTGATGGTGGAGCAGAAGTTTAACAGGAACCATCAGTGTGTGCTTGCAGCCCAGAAAGCCAACCGTGTCCTGGGCTGCATCAAAAGAAGCAGTGACAGTCGGTCAAGGGAAGTAATTCCCCCCCTCTACTTTGCACTTGTGAGACTCCACTTGGACTACTGTGTCCAGTTCTGGAGTCCCCAACATAAGAAGGACATAGAGCTCCTGGAATGTGTCCAGAGGAGAGCAACTGAAATGATCAGAGGGCTGGAGCATCTGCCCTATGAGGACAGGCTGAGCAAGTTGGGATTGTTCACCCTGGAGAAGAGGAAGCTCCCAGGTGACCTTCTAGCAGCTTTCCTGTATCTGAAAGGGGCTACAAGAAAGCTGAGGTAGGGCTTTTTACACAGGGATGTAGCGAGAGGACAAGGGGAAAGAGAATAGGTGAGATTCAGGTTAGACATGAGGAACAATTCTTTCCTGTGAGGGTGGTGAGATGCTGGAACAGGTTGCCCAAGGCAGTTCTGGCTGCCCCATCCTGGAAGCGTTCAAGGCCATGTTGGATGTGGCCCTGAGTAACCTGATCTAGTGAAGGTGTCCCTGCCTAGGGGGTTGGAACTAGATGCTCTTTAAGGTCCTTTCCAATCCTAGCCATTCTATGAATCTATGATAAGGGCATCCATTTTTTCAGGCATAGAACAAGCCCAAACAGACGGACCTATCTCAGTAAAGTTATAAATGGATAAGAGAACTGATGGTTACACAAAATAGAATTTTTACCTACTTTCAGAATGGCTTTCATGCAAAAGCCTTTGCTATTGTTTTACATTTCAAAATAACCACTTCTAGTTGCATGTTTGTAAGCCAAAAGCCCCTGCCATCTAACAAATCACTATGTAAATCTATTCATTTCAATTACTATCCCAAGTCCTGATCAATAACACTAAAACCCATGCAAGCTACACTTCTACCTACCTTTCCTAAGGTTCTAACAAGCAAATCAACAAATTACAGGGAGCTGGTGACTTTCTGACCCTCTCAGATCTGCTGCCCACATGCCTATGTCTCAGCATTAGCTAGTGAGTTAAAATGACCTGGAGGTTTCAAATGTAAAAGATAAATGCCCAGGAAAACACGTCATTCTTATCTAGCCAATGCCAGCTGATAATGCTGCTGGGGCAAATTACACTCTTCAAGACAGTTTACTCTGTTTTATGTACATGAGGGTCATGGTTTAATTGCAACCAGCAACTGAACACTGTGAGCTGCTTGCTCACTCCTTCCCCCCCCGCACTCTAAATCTACCCTGCACTTCTGCCATGGGAAAAGAATAAAACCCAACTTGTGAGTTAAGAACAGTTTAATAACTGAAATAATACTAGTAACAATAATAACAGTGATTAAAAGGAAGAATAAAAGATAGAGAAATAAAACCTAAGACAAGTAATGCACAATGCAATTGCTAGCACCCTGCTGACTGATGCCCAGACAGTTCTTGAGTAGCAATTGGCCCTTCCCAGCCACTTCCCCCCAGTTTATACACTGATCATGATCTTTTCAGTATGGAATGGCCCTTTGGCTAGTTCAAGTCACCTGTCCTGGCCATGCTCCCCCACAGCTTGCCATGCTCCCCCACAACTTTTTTGTGCACTTCCTTGCTTCCAGAGCACGGGAAACTAAAACCTCCTTAACTTAGGGTAAGAACTACTAAAACATCACTGTTTTACCAACATTATTCGCTTACTAAATAAAACCCACATTGTACCAGTTCCTAGGGATAAAATTAACCCTGACCCACACAAAATCACAACAATGAGTTATTATAATAAGAAGAGTTATTATAATGGAATTACATCAGGTACAAGAAGTGGTATTCACGTAGACTAAATTTAGCTGAGTGGAGTTAATCCCCATTCGCACCTCCTTCTGTAGTCTCTAGAAATGTAAGCTTCTCTAGATGGCAGCTCAGAGCATAGGTTTATTTTAGGATAAATTACAGGAGAGTGAGAGAGCTGGTTTAGTGTTTCTCAGCCACAACGAAGAGAAGTGACTCTCTTTGCACCTGCTCATCCTGGCCCTCTTTGAGCTCTCTCTGATGTTTGCTGGGCACTTCACTGAACACAGTTGGCTAATGAACAGAAAACTACTTCGAGGAAAGAAAAGTGATAGTCTTCAACTGGTGTAGCAAGCTGAACTGCCCCAAGAAGAGATCAGAGAAGCATAAAAGCTGGTGGGTGCAAGGGGTGATCAGAAGTGGAGGATAGAACTTTGAGACTGGCTTGTTCCTGCAGTGCTGAGCTGATCCTTGGACTAAGCTATGCTAGGAACTTCACTCTTACTTGCTGGGTAAATGGACATTTCTAATGGTGCCAGTGGCTTAAGGGAGTCCCTAGAAGGACACAATAATTTTTCTGTTTTCATATTGCCATCACTGTCATGAGGCTGGATAATAAACTCATTGAAATGATCACCCTGAAAACAAGGATTGCTTTCAGGCTTGCACAATCACAGCAGCACAGGTAAGACAGCAGCAAACAGCAGTGGCGTTGGATGTTGCAAACATGGGCAAAACCATCATAGGCTGTTTTGGCCTCTGAATCCAGCATTTCTTACTATGCCATAAACTGCTTCTGGAGGAGACTTTCTGCTGACTATTGTAGGGGGATGTTAATAGTTTCCCTGAGCAAGAACTAACATTTGGGATGAGGCCTTCCAGAAAGGTCCATTTATTCACTCACCATAACAGGAGGGTTTCAAGTTCTGTCTTCTGTGGGCATTTCATTTATTTCTTTGGGCTTGTTTAGCCTTGAGACTCAGGCTTGTTGTAGGCCCCCTTGACTTCTTTAGTGCTTTCCCACATTATCTTGGTTTTCTGGAAGAGTCCTCATCTTCTCCCTTCACGTCTGCTGCAGTAGTTTGGTCTCCAGTATCCCCAGACTCCTTTTTGCTCTGTCATTTTC
>JAOXOE010033600.1:0-10092 GCA_028565055.1 Phoeniculus purpureus
CAACCACCGTCCGCGGCGCGTGGTCCCGCCCCCTCCCCGGCCAATTACAGCCCTCGCAGCCCGTCCCACGCCGTCACCCCGTGCAGCGCGGCCGCCGATTGGCTGCGGTGCCGAGATTCGTCACATGGGCAGAGATCGGCCCAGCGCGGCGGGCGGGGAGGCGGTTACCCGCGGCGCTGCTCCTGCACCTGCGGATGGCGGCGGGCGCGGCGTCGGGGCTGCCTATGGAGCTGCCGGGGCTGCTGGAGGCCGGCGTGTCCCTTCTGGAGCGGGCGGCCGAGGGCAGCAGCCCCCTGTCCCTGGCGCTGGCCGTCTCCGCCTTCGCGCTGAGCCTCGGGTACCTCTTCCAGCGCGGATACCGGCGCCGCGGCGGCTCCGAGCAGTGGGTAGGGCCAGGATGCGCCGCTGAGGGCGAGCGGGCGGGCAGGCAGCGAGGCTGCCTCTGGGTGGTAAATTTCAGCGGAGCAGAGCAGGGCCTGGCCGCGCGTGGTACAGAGGCCAGTTGCGGGGGGCGGTGGGAGCCGGGGGTGGGCAGTGGCAAAGGCCGCACTCGGTGCCATTTCACCGTTGCAGCCGCCTGTGGGGCTCCCTTGGTGCTAAACTGTGGGTGATGCTGTTGAGGGAATCCGCAAGAGACAGCGCGCTGTGTTCCTCCTGATCGCCTTCTAACCAAACGCAGCCTCTTGCTTTGCTTGCAGAGGCAGGTTGACAGGAACCTGAAGTGTATTCGTTTTATTTTAACCTTTGCCTGTTCTGTTTAAAAAATAATCCCTTGTCTGAAGTTGGCCCTTCAGACACAGAGAAGTTTTAACAAAACTCCTGGGAGGTTTGAACCCCTCTGATACTTAAACTAAATCCCCTTTGAGGACAAGCTGAGTGAGCTGGAGTTGTTCAGCCAGGGGAGGCTCAGGGGAGACCTTAGGGTAACCTTCCGGTGCTTAAAGAGAACCTACAGGAAAGATGGCGAGGGACTCTTCAGTGATGAGAGATGATGGCTTTAAACTGGAGTAGGGTAGGGTTCGAGGAGATATTATGAAGCAGTTCTTCACTGTGATGGTGCTAAGATACTAGCACAAGTTGCTGAGAGAAGCTGTGGATGCCCCATCCCTCTTAGTGTTCAAGAGGTTGGCTTCTTCGGGAACCAGGTGTAGTGGGAGGTACCCCTGCTCAAGGCTGGGATGTGGAACAGGACAATTTTCCATGTCTCTTCCAACCTAAGCCGTTCTAGGACATGCACAGAGCCTCCTCTGTGGTGTTTATTTATCTTATGAGTGGACATGATTTTATTAGTCTCTAAAAACAATTCAATATTTACTCTTCTCTTTCTTCTTCAGAAATACCCACCTTACATTTCATCCAGTATCCCTTTTCTTGGACATGCCATCGCCTTTGGGAAAAGCCCCATTGAATTTTTGGAGAACGCTTATGACAAGGTAACTCTTCCCAGAGGACTGCTGAGCATGGGCTGAAATATCTTTGTGTCACTGTTAACTCCTCTATCTGGACCCTGTTTAAAATCAGTTGATTTGTGTTTGCTGCCTCAAATATTTAAATAGAATATGGTTTCTTCACACTTCTTGATGTGTTGTACATCATTCTTAGATTAACAGTGTTTTCTGAGTTATCTCTTGTGATTCAGATGTTAAAAAATCTCTGGTGATGCTCACAGCTGAATCACAGGTTAATTAAAAAGCTGTTTTTATGGTGTTATTTCTTGCCTGAATTGTGAGCCTTAAATCTACTCTTTAATAATAAATCTCACTCTTCAATAATCTGTGGCCAGGCTTGAATGTTGCTGACCAACTCTGTAGAATGAAACCTGCTGTGGTTTTATACTGTGACAGCCAAAAGTAAGGCAGTAGAGCCTTAATCCCAATGAAATCAGATTTAATGAACTCTTTCACGCTGTCTAAAACAGAAACTTAAATCTTAGCTTGACTAGCTTAGAGGAAACACATTTTAATGTGTGAAGATCTGCTGGAGATGACATTTAAGTCTTAAAATCTTATTTGCTATTAATTTCTATACATAACTCTAAGTGCAGAGTTTTTTGAGACCCTGTAGGTTACTAGAGGCTATATATGCTGTCATCTCCCTTTTTGTAGTGTCAGCAAATTTGTTTAGTCTTTCTAAATTAAATGGTGTTGAGACATGCAAGATCATGTGTAGCTATCGCTAGTGAGTGTATTGAGAACAGAATTGAAACACGAGCCAAAATATTTACATTGCTATTAAATCTCTGTGCGCCTCTTGGGAGAGTGATTTATGGAAACCTGTACATAAAGAGATGGATGCAACGACTTGTGGTTGCTGTTATTTGGGTTTTTTTCTCTCGTAGTATGGACCTGTGTTCAGTTTCACTATGGTTGGCAAGACCTTCACATACTTACTGGGAAGTGACGCTGCTGCTCTACTCTTCAATAGTAAAAATGAAGATCTGAATGCAGAGGATGTCTACTCTCGGTTAACGACACCAGTGTTTGGCAAGGGAGTTGCTTATGATGTCCCTAACGTGGTATGTACATACTGTAGATAAGGGATGATAGAAAAGCAGCATAATTAGAGTTCTGAGGAGGCAGCCCAGAGCTCTTGGCTGTGGATGATGCAGTTCTGGTGTACTGCAGGTCAACTGTCTTCATTGGATGTTCAAGACTCAACATATGTAGGTTGCTTCATTTACTGCTTGGCCATTTGTTGGTCTGGGTGCCATTTTTGGTTCATGAAACCATCTAAACACACAAAACTAGTAAGCTTTCCCCTCTTTTTTTCATCCGTCCCTTATAGCATGCTGCTGACTGCAGTTTACTTCTTATTACAAGCAACTAGAGGCCTTCCTTTCGCGAGAGCTTTAGGAGAGAAGTTTTCATTTATGTCCTACCAAATCCATGTACAGGAGTATTCATTTGAGAACTCACATGACAATGTTTGTCTTGCTCAGACAAAAATCAGTCTGTACCGTGGAATCATAGAATGTGAGGGGTTGGAAGGGACTTCTAGAAATCATCTAATCTAACCCCCTGTCAGAGTAGAATCACCCAAGTCACCTCACACAGGCTGCACCTAGGCAGATTTGGAAAGTGTCCAGAGCAGGAGACTCCACAACGTCTCTGGGCAGCCTCCATCACCCTCACAGTAAAGAAATACCTCCTCATGTTGACATAGAACTTTCTATGTTCTAGCTTATCCCCATTACTCCTTGTCCTATTACTGGGCACTACTGAAAAGAGACTGGCCCCTTCCTCTTGATACCTGCCCCTCAGATATTTATAGACATTAATAAGATCCCTCTCAGCCTTCTCTTCTCCAGACTAAACAGGTCCAGTTCTCTCAGCCTTTCTTCACAGGAGAGGTGTTCAAGTCCCTTCATCATCCTTGTCGCTCTTTGTTGGACTCTGTGGTAGATCCCTGTCTCTCTTGCAGAATCTGCCTGCAGAGTGGAGCTGGCCTGGCTCTGGAAACACAGTGCCTGTGGTGTTTCTGAGCTAAGTACTGACTACTTGCTTGTTTGTGCCTGTTGTCTGTCATGACAGACTCCAACTGCAGCAGCCTGTGTTTTGATGGACAGGCTTGTTCCCCTGGGGCTCAGTATTCAGCGATGTTGACTCTGATAGTCTGTTGTACAGCAGAGCAGTCCAGTGTCAGAAGCAGCTTTGTGGTGGACTTGATGTTTGGTTTTTCAGCTTTGGCTTAATTTTGTTTGTGTAGATGCCAGTTTCTTTGAGCATCTCCCTTGCTTAAAGTTCTTGCAGTGATGGTTGCTCTCAACTATGTGTCTCTTGGTCAGTAAGTAACAGAACTTAGTTGCCTCCTGTTTGTCCCAAGTGTTAAATTGTACATGGAGTGTCACAGAATTTGGAGGGGAGGACTGTCTAGTTGTTGGGGTGGAGGGGTTTTTTGCAGGTGATGGATCTGCATAACTCCTACTGTGCCTTTGAATGAAACCAGTGATATTGCAGCCTTGATAACCAGTAGGAGATAATTTATTGTGTCCTAGGAAATCACTTCCACAAGTGGAGTTGTTTTAAGTTGTTTTAACTTGTTTCTACAAGTTCCAGCAGTCAGAGATTTCCCTCAAAAAGTCAGAAATGGACTTGGGGATCCCTTGTAATGCTGCTAGAGTTTGTCTCTTAATTCTGTGACAGTTCATCGCCTTGTTGGAGCTGTCTGACTTCTGCTTTCACTCTTGACAGAGCTAGTTGCTTGGGATCTAATCTCATCGTTCAGAAGATCTATAAAGCTTTCTCTAAGCTCTTTGGAAATGGGTATTTCTTACTGCTCTGTTCTTCAGCCATGTAGAGGTGATTCTGGCCTCCTTCACTGACCTACCATTTACTGCTTTTTTCTGACACAAGGTCTCTTTCTAGAGTCACCCTGGGTTTCTTTTTTCCCCATAGAGTGTGTTTTGAGTTCTGCTCTTAGTCCAGAGATTAGTCTTTCGAATTAGTAAGCCTTGGGTGTCTGCGAATAAATCTATAAATTAAGTAAATAAAAGATATAAAGAATAAAAGATACAGTTTATATCTTTGGTACCAGAAGGTCTCTGCCTCTGCAGATTCAGGTTCCTCACAGAGTCGCTTGGGCTACTTTTTTTCACAGTTAGGAGATGCAGGGGCTTTGCCAAATGCTGGTCTCTAGTTGTGTGGTTCTCTGTGTGAAGCTAGAGGGGTGGTGTGTCCTGTTGCAGGCAGAGTAGATTCTGCTTGACGTGAGCTGCTTGCTTTTTGCAGCCACCACAGTTCCATTTCAGACATCTATATGGAGAATGTTTAGAGTTGCTCAAACTTTCCATCGATGTTCCTCCACTGCTGGATCATCCAGAACTTTCTTTTGAGGGCCCCTTCTCTTTGCTCAAGCTGCTAAGCCTCTGTCTCTTCAGTCTGACAGTGACTTCAGTCTTCTGGTGAGAAGTGACCTTCCTTGTGCAATTTGTCTTGTGAATAACTTCATAGGACATGTGGGACCCTTCATGATGAGACAGATTTCTAGATGTATAGGACAGGTACTGTCATTCATCATTAGTGACTACAAATAAACCAGAGCATTCTGAATCAGTGTCCTGTAGATCCCTAGAATTATTCTCATCTAATAAAGGGTTTTTTACCAGTAGGTTTGTTAGAACAATAGAATAGCTCGGGCTGGGAGGGACCTAAGAGGTCATCTGTTTCCAACCCTCCTGCCCTAGGCAGGGACACCTCAAAAGGTCATCTAGTCACCTAATCCAGTCCCCCTGCCACAGCAGGATCACCTAGATCAAGTTGCACAGGAACACATCCAGGCAGATTTTAAACATCTCCAGAGAAGGAGACTCCACAACCCCCCTGGACAGGCTGTTCCAGTGCTCCGTCACCCTCACGGTAAAGAAGTTCCTTCTCATATTGATGTGGAACCTCCTCTTCCAGCTCACACCCACTGCCCCTTGTGCTATCATTAGATGACACTGAGCAGAGCCTGGCTCCATCCTCCTGACATCCACCCTTCACGTATTTATAAACATTAATGAGGTCACCTCTCAGTCTCCTTTTCTCCAAGCTGAAGAGCGCCATCTCCCTCAGCCTTTCCTCATCAGGGAGATGCTCCCCTCCCTTCATTATCTTTGTGACTCTGCGCTAGACTCTCTGCAGCAGCTCTGTGTCCTTGTGGAAGTGAGGGGCCCAGAACTGGCCACAGTATTCCAGAGGTGGTCTCAGCAGGGCAGAGTACAGGGGGAGGAGAACCTCTCTTGATCTGCTAACCACCGCCGGTTCTGACCCACCCCAGGGTAAGTTTCACTGCCTGCAATACTTCAGACATGGAAAGGTGGCAGCTCCTTTTAGGGATGAATTAAGCTGTGAGAAGGACATCTGATACACTGAACGTTGACAGAATCATACTGGGGGAAGAATGTGTCCTTTCATCTGTCTTTGCCTCTGTGCTCAGGGTAGTATTGACAGGTTCAGAGGAAAACAAATATGAATTCAAATCCGGAGCGACAAAAAGCTTCTGTTCTTCCTTCTGTGCTTCATTGTAAGCCTGCGGTGTCGGTGTGCCACAAAGACGGGGGTAATACAGGTCAGCATAGTATGGCACGTTGTGCTATTGAATGAGACTCAAGGATAACAAAAGAGACAGGTCTGGCTTAAAAAACACAGCCTTGAAAAGCAGCTCAAGACCAGCGGAAGAAAGCCCAGGGGGCACAGTGAGAGTTTAAACTTAGGACAAAGGAAGAGGCATTTGAGAATAAGCAGCTTTATTTTCGGTAATGTGGAACTATTTTAAGGAGAGAACTTGGGGGACTGAGAATGCAGACCAACAGCTTTAACTTAATAAGAATTTGTGTGTGTGTGTTTTGCTTTGTTTTCCTTTCAGTCACCTTTCAAAAGCAATAACAACCAAACCACCCAGTCATCACCTTCTCTTTGATCCTGACTCTTGATAGCAGCCAGTTTGCATCTTTGTTCTAATCACTCCACCCCATTCCTTGCAGTAATTTTAACGAGAAATTTCCTGTTTGTAGATGCCTTTCTGCAATGAATCCAATTAACTTGGCTCCAGGGAGGGGTTCAATGGGCAACTGTGACTGGTGTCACAGATTTTTAGAAGCTGTTCACAGTCAAAGCCCTGAGGCAGGTGAGGTAACTGCTACCAGTCAGAGTAGGTAACTGCATCCACAGTACCACAGTGCATTCGGGATTGGAAGGGATCTCAAAAGATCATAGAATCATTAGGGACTGGAAGGGACCTCGAAAGATCATCCAGTCCAATCCCCCTGCCACAGCAGGATCCCCTAGATCCAGTCACACAGGAACATGTCCAGGTGGCTTTTAAACATCTCCAGAGAAGGGGAGTCCACAACCTCCCTTCCAGTGCTCTGTCACCCTCTCAGTGAAGTTCCTTCTCATATTGATGTGGAACTTCCTCTGTTCCACCCTGCACCCATTGCCCCTTGTCCTATCATTAGATCATAGAATCATTAGGGATAGGAAGGGACCTCAAAAGATCATCTGCCACAGAGCAGAGCCTGGCTCCATCCTCCTGAGAGCCACCCTTCACATAGTTATAAACATTCTTTTAAGTCTCCAAAAGTCTTTGCAAAGGACAAACAGATTCTGTTTCGGTTCTCGGACAGTATGGAGTGGACAACTGTGCTTTGCCAAATAAAGACCTTGGAGGTACTGTAATTCATGAAGGACATGAGCATCAATTCCAATTTGGAAAGATAAGCTGCTGAAATGCACACTGCTCCGAGAAAGACAGAAAAGCCTTTATAAGTCTCCTAATAGCTATAGCTAATTGTCTCTTGTAAGGGACTTACAGACTAACCATATTATGAACTAAACTACCAAATCAGCTCTCTATGTGCTGACTAGATGTGCAAGGCACTTATCTCTAGTGTTGTGGTACCATACAGTACCTGGCCTCAAACCCTGCTGGCCAGCATAGCAATGGGATGCTTACATTCAGTGCATTTCCCTGACTCAGCAGCAGCTTGGCATCACGACGCGGAGAAGTGAGGAGGAGCAGGGATTCACAGCGAGTCTTCTGCAGTCCTTACAGCTGCCAGTATTAGATCTCTTGTGAACACATAACCTTCTGATAAGCTGGAGGTATTTGTAGGTCCTTGCTGTAAATTTATCACCATTTCTGTTATCTTTAGCAGATTAAATGTGCAAGAAACATCTACAGAGAATTACCTTTCAAGTATCTCAATCGTCTTGGTTGATAGGACAAGAGGCAATGGGTGTGAGCTGCAACATAGGAGGTTCCATATGAATATCAGAAGGAACTTCTTCCCAGTGAGGGTGACAGAGCACTGGAAGGGGCTGCCCAGGGCAGTTGTGGAGTCTCCTTCTCTGGAGAGGTTTAAAACCCACCTGGATGTGTTCCTGTGTGACTTGATCTAGGTGATCCTGCTGTTTCAGGGGGATTTGACTAGATGAGATCTTTCGAGGTGCCTTCCAGTCCCTGATGTTCTGTGATATTCCTGTGAGCTTTTTACTGCATAGATGGAAGCTGCCCTGGAAACCTTGAAGCTTCATTTTCTTTCAGATTTTGTGGTCTATGGTCAACATAAGAGGGAGTAAATTTTGTTTCAATAATACTTTAAATTTGCTTAAAAATAGATGTCTTATATGTACTTCACCACCTTCTTCCGCAGCAGGAGCCCATTATTTGACATAAGCTCAGAGTTTATTATCCTGATCATGTAACCATATTTTAGCTCTGCAGCATGTAAATGTAAAAACAATACAAGGAGGCAGAAAAGATTATGACAAGAGAAGAACAAAACCCAGAAGCACTTGAGACATTCCTTTTACTACTATAATGCAGTCTTTAAGTCACTTGTGAGACCCCACCTGGAGTCCTGTGTCTAGTTCTGGGGACTTCAATGTAAGAATGACACAGACCTGCTCAAGCAGGTCCAGAGGAGGACCATGAGGATGTTCAGGGGGTTGGAGCACCTTCCCGGATGAGGACAGGCTGAGAAAGATGGGGTTGTTTAATCTGGAGAAGGTTTAATCAGCTATAAGGTTTTCCCAACAGAGAGGGGAAACCTTATTGTAGCCTTTCAGTACTTACAGGTCTCATGAGAGGTGTCCTTCCCCATGTCAGGGGGGTTGGTACTAGATGATCTTTAAATTCCCATCCAACCTAACCATTCTATGATTTGTTGTCATTAGTCTTCTGCAAAGGCTTCTACATATAATGGTGTCAGAGAAACACACACTTTCCACAGACACACACAAACAGGACTGAAGAAAACCTCACCAGCAAGTTGACTCAAGGAACACTGAATGAAGAGATGCAAATCACCTGGAAATCCAGCACTGCAGTGAAAGCACGTGCAGTTGCACTGGAAATAGGGAGTTTATCTTCTGATCAGGAGCACAACTTAAGAGGAGTGGGTGGAAAATAGCATTAGAAGAGATAGAAGATAAGAAATATCCTCATGGCTCCATTGCCTTGTACTTGGACATCACAGAATCAAAGTCAGACAGTATTCAGGACTGTTTTGATGGAGCATTTTCACTGGAAGAAAAACACCTGTTTTCTCTCTGCATATCCTGGTTGTGCAAATCATCTGTCCAAAGTCCTGTTTCCTAACTCTAGTAGCAACAGAGGGTGAGGGCAGGAGGGTAACTTCCACATTGAGAAGCCTGGCTCTATTTCCAGATAGGGCTGAGTCCGGAATGTCTTAATAGAAAATTACCAGTACTGGATTTTGCTGTTTGAATTACTCTTGTCATAAAGCTATAGGAATTAAAAATCCAGTAGATTATTTCATGGAATCAATGGTTTAAGCTGGAAGGGACCTCAGAGATCATCTGATTCCAACTCCCATGCTGTAGGGGCAGGAACACCTCTCTCTAGACCAGGTTGCCCAAACCCCAGCCCAATATAGCCTTGAACACTTCCAGGGAGGGGGGCATCCACAGCTTGTCTAGGCAACTTGTCCTGGTGCCCCATCACAAGGCTGTAAGTTAGTTACCAAGAATAATCCTTCTTTTGGTTCCTTCTTCAGGCCACAGTACTAGCGCTCTCCAATGCTATTCCTGTCCTCCTCGTTGCTTTCATACCCTCACGCAGACTGACGCTTACGCAGCAAAAATCAACATCCTTCCCCCTTCTAATTCTGTATCTATAGTTTGATCATCCACTAGAGTGAAGATGAAACGTCCTACAACTAGGTCAATAATACCTTATCTTCATGACACAAATCAATGACCTAGTGAGAAGTACTCTCCTAGTTCAAAGTTAGTCTAGGAATGCCACAGGGTCAACTAACCACTACTAGGCTTTATCAGATGAGATGGGATCGGTGAGACGCTGCACTCTTTCTCATGTATTTCTCCTACTCTCCCTCACAGTCATCAGTGCTGGTTGGGTCCAGACGCTGCAGGTTCCAGTTTAACATTTTGCCTAATCACAGAATCACAGACCATTAGGGATTGGAAGGGACCTTGAAAGATCATCTAATCCAGTCCCCGTGCCACAGCAGGATCACCTAGACCAAGTCACACAGGAACACGTCCAGGCAGGTATTAAACATCTCCAGAGAAGGAGACTCCACAACCCCCCTGGGCAGCCCCTTCCAGTGCTCTGTCACCCTCACTG
>JAOXOE010033601.1:0-10092 GCA_028565055.1 Phoeniculus purpureus
ATTACCAAGGTTGGAAAAGACCTCATAGATCATCAAGTCCAACCCGTTACCACAGAGCTCAAGGCTAGACCATGGCACGAAGTGCCACGTCCAATCCTGCCTTGAACAGCTCCAGGGACGGCGACTCCACCACCTCCCTGGGCAGGAAACATTCAAGCCCTGGCTCATGTACAGGACCTTGTTGAAGTTCATGTTTCTCATGGGCCCAGCCCTCAAGGTCCTTCTGCGTGGGATCCCATCACTTCAGCATGTTGACCACTCCACACAGCGAGATGTCATCAGCAAATTTGCTGAGGGTGGCCTCAATCCCACTCTTCGTGTTACCAACAAAGACATTAAACGGTGCTGGTCTCAATACCAACCCACTTGTCACTGATCATCACTGGTTGTCAAGCTGTTAACTGCGCCACTTTGAGTGTGACCATTCAGCCTTATCCACTGAGTGGGTAACTAATTATTATTACTAGTTTCTTGGGCTTACTTTTCAAAGTAAAATATTCAATATCTTGTAACTAAGTAAAACACTCCTTTACTCCAATGTAAGGAGCAGTATAGGAAAGAGAAACAGAAAGGAGGGGAAAAAAGGAAAGCAAACACGGATTAGTATTTCTTTTCACAGTTCAGATACTTTAACGAACTTAGCATCAAACCTGTTCTTACCTCCCTCCATTTGTTCAGTCCCCTGTTCTCTAACCTGATTCGGACCAAACAGAATAGAAGTTGCAGCTAAAATCTGAAAGAAATTATTTGGGTCAAAATGTGCCCTTTGGTAGAACACAGATGAAATTTCTTTTTCCCAGTTATTTGCTATGACTCATTACCATGATTTTTTTAGCATTCTTGGCCCAGGAGTTACTTGCCTAAGTTCAGTGTCAGAAAGATAGATGTCTAAGCCTGAGTTAGGCATGTTAGAATCCTTTTATACTCAGTGGAGAGAAATAGGATCTGCCAGGGAATGACTGATCTGACCATTTAAATGTCTAACTTACAGTAGAGGTACCCTGTCTCAATTTGCAGCATCCTTATACGGAGTCCTTCTCAGGTAAAGTAGCACTTTCTCACAAGTGAGAATGTGAAGCAAAGACTGCTCCTAGATTTTAGTTGTAAAAAAACCCCCAGCCTGCCTCCAAAGGAGCTATGAATCCTCTAGGTCCAGGCTGGGACACAGCATGATCTATACGTAGTTTTTACAAGGCTGAGCTCAGCTTCTCACAGAATCCTTTTTCCCTCTGACACTTATGCAAACCAGGTCCTCTGGGCATTTTGTCTGCTTGTTGTTCATAAGGGCCATGGGAATGGCTGTAGGTTGAAGGATGCTTACACTTCAGGTAAATACATTTTGGGGTCTCATAAGCACTGTTCATATCTACACTGTGGCTACAGACATAACTCTCAGCCCTCTGCTCAAGGCTGCATGCAGTCCACCAGTCAAGAGCGAGCACCTGTTGACCACTCAGGCACAGGAAAGTGAAGGCGACTGTACACACCGGATGATTTTACACCTATCACATATATGCAGCTGTGCATGTACACAACAGACACATAACTGTGCAAACTAACAGGAGACTGGCAGGTAAAGGCCAATGATTTGATCAAGGCTTCACTCTTCACAATTGCCTTAATGGCACAAATAGCCAAAGAAGGTCATTAAGATAAAATCTGGAGTTAAAAAAAGAAATGGGGCATTGGGACCTACAGAAACCAGGACACATCCAGCTACCAAGCTGTCCTTAGGGAGTTCCCACTGTCTCCCACATGGCTTCTTCCTTCTTCCTAGGGCTAGGAAAATTGGTGAAAAATGCCTTTTGTACGGCTTTGAGTCCAGTTTTGTCTCTGAGTGTTTGCTGCTCATCCAGTCCAAACCCCCTGCCGGAGCAGGATCACCTCAACCAAGTCGAAAAAGGAACGTACCAAGGCAGGTTTTAAACTTCTCCAGAGAAAGACACTGTGAGTTAATGATCAGTTATTTCTCTTCAGGCTTTTCTACTGCTTTCTTTTTGTTGAGTTTGTTTCTGCTAAAATCCAGGGCAGATGAGCAGTTTGTTCCACTGTGAAGACGTAGAGCAGCAGACAGAATGCAGGTGGTAGGACAACCTTCTCTGGATCTGGTCTTTCATATTAAACGTACCGAGTTCTATTTCAAAAGGTGGTGTTCTTAAAGAAAATGTAGTTGTGTCGGATCAGCCTACGAGAGAAAACTTCTCATCAGAAAATGTGCATTCTGTGTTTGCTAAACTTTTGTTCTAGAGGAAGACTTAAAAAAGCATATCACAGTGTCTTACCAGGTTCTTTATGAAATGCTTCACAATTTAGAATGACTTTTCCATTCAATATTTTGGAACTTTTTTTATGCTCACTGTGTCACATAATGGAGAGCCCTAAAAAGGTAGAATCAAAAACAACATCTTGTCCTGCCAATACTGACACAATAAAACCACATTGGCCACATAAAATAAATGGATTTGCAATTAACCTATTAAGAGGATAACCACCCTCCTACTCTAGTTCTCCATCACAGTCAAAGAAGTGTCAAGCTAAGTGCTCCCGTACTCCAGCACCTGTCTGCCCTTGTGCTACAGGCTGTGGAAAACAGCCAAAAATTTTCTCAGTGTCCTTTATCTTATGTCATTATCCCTATGCTGCCTTAGGTCATTAAAATAAATGTTTGGTGCTTGTGTCCATCTATTCTATTGTCAGTGATGAATGCACTTGCTTGATTTAATTTTGTATGCATTTTATATCACCCATCGTGTGTTTTCAGGTTTATTAAATAGGTACTCGATCTTCTTTCAAAAAGCTGTGAGCATGATACCTTTTTGTTGTTTTGTTTTTAATAGCTGATGTTAGAAGCTGTGCTTTTTGCTTAGTGCATGGTAAATACGAGTTAAACCTGACTGTGCTGTTTTGTTGCTGTTTGTGCAGGTTTCATGTGATCTCCATGCAGAGGGGAAGATCAAATTTTCATACGTTTCAGGAACTGTGAACTTACATTTATTCCTCCTCATTTTCTGGCTTCTTTTTTGTCCTTCCCATGGCATAGATTTGGGGACATTTCTACTTCCTCGTTTTTCCTAAATCCTACTCAATCTATTTTGCTTCAGCCACCTATTTCCCCCAAAAACCTTAGTTTTTTCACTGATAACTTTATCTGCACCCCCTGCCAAAATGCACACTGAGAGAAGTTACTGGCAAAGGGAGAGTGCAGTTAAAAGGGAGAATGCAGTTAATGCATAAAGCTCTGCTCAGAAAAAGCAGGGCAGAGATCTGATGAAACCCTTTCTTTGGTCTATGTTCTTCCTCATAACAGAAGTGAATCATGCAGGTCTTGCTTCACCAGAGAGGTCTGACTGGTGTCTGAGTAGGAAGACCAGAGCACACACTTGGACTTGTTTATCCCTTACCCCCACCTGCCACTCCCTGTCTGTCTCTCTAAACATAACACCCCTTTTCTCACAGCATCCTCCTTCAGCAACTCGTGACACAAGGCTTGATTAAGTACACTGGATCAAATCTATCTGGATGGCCAGACCCAAAGAGTCTGGAGAAGGGCTATGAGGCTCATGAAGTTTCTAGAGCACAAGTCATGTGAGGAGCAGTTGGGGGAACTGGGGTTTTTTAGACTAGACAAAAAGAATCTGAGGGGAGACCTTATCATTCTCTACAGAAACCTGACAGGAGGTTCAAGCAAGGACGAGAACAGCCTCTTCTCTCTGTTAGCAAGCGGTAGATTGGACTAGATGAAAGCGTTGCAAGCTGTGCCAAGGGAGGTTTAGACTAGATGCTAGGAAGACTTTCTTCACTGAAAGGATTATCAAACATTGGAACAGGCTGCCCAGAAAAGTGGTTGAGTCACCACCCCTAGAGCTATTTAAACGTACGGACCTGGTGCTTAGGGACACATTTTAGGGTTGACTAGGCAGGTCTCTTTCAGCCAAAGATATTCGGTGATTCTGTTGGGTATAAGGAAGATCCCATTTCCATTCCTGACTCGGTAGATAACCCCTGCACCAAACAACAACATTCAATCTCAACAACAGGCTGCCGACGTTTCACCAACCCATAAATCAATAACCCAGGACTGTGCCACTGTAGGGAGTCTTCCATCTACAAGAGATGCAAAACCAGAGGAAGTTTTAAAATCACGTGCTGCAGCAGACCTATACCACAAGAACAACAGCAATTTAGAGATGCTTGGTGTAGGTGGACATAGATGGTAAGTACAGAAAACCAAAGACCTCACTGCCAATTCTGTGCCTTGGAAAGTCTTCAGGTTTTTTGCTTCTCAAAGGACACCTTTATGTGGAAGCTGTGCACACAGTTACACCTTTACATGACTTAGCAGTTATGTATGATGGCAGTTTCTAGCCAGAGTTTGTGTTAACAGGAAATAATTATTCTTCCAATTTCATTCCTAAAGTTATTCTCTCAATTGTTTTGGCATTTCTGGGCTTTTTTCTGAACCTCTAGATTTTTTTTATAGGAATGTGAAGAGATTAGAAATAAGGTGAAATCTCTTTCAAAAAATATGTAAGATAATTCCTGTAGGAAAAATAATCTGCATCAGAATTACTAAATGGTAAGAACGTTCTTCGCAAGTCCTGTAAAACCCAACATCGACCAACAGTGTGCATCTGTCCTAGCAGTAATATGTGGTGAAAGCAAGATTAATCTCAAGCTACTGCAATAGCCTGCTGGTAAATTGGGTTATTTCTGTGTCATCTTTCTGAGATCACGCCAGGAACACACCGTATGCAGTTCTCCTTAACACAGATATGGACTCTCCAGCCAGATAAAGAGATGGATGATTCAAGACATCACTCCAAACTCGAACAGACTCCGTGTCTTATTGTGGTTCAAAAGTATACTGAACATTTTCCCTCCCCACTTGCTTTCAACTTCACATACCCCCCCACTTCCTGGTCTTCTTTCAGTCACTACTAAAAGAGCCAAACGTGCCAAAAGAATTTTCACTCTTTTCTTCAGGCTCATTTTAAAAAATACTTGGATGAAGTTCCAAGTTTACACCCTAAAGCTTGTGTGCGCATTCAAACTGAACTGAAGTTCTGCCCTCTGCTTCTAATCCGTTTGCTGAGTGGGTCACACGCTAGTGTTACTGGGGAATTATTTTAATAAGCTGAGAGAGTGGGCTCAAGATCATCTTTATACTCTTTTTTCTCTGCTCATTTCCACTGAAAAGTTCTGACAAGGCTATAACTCTAGAGAATTATTGCTTAAGATAGCAATTCAGGTATTTAATAATGCTTTGAAAGCGTTCATTTCTGCTGGCTCCACTTCAGCTCCTTCTATTACGTACAGAAATACCTTAAATTCATTTAGCAGCTCTGCTATACAATGCTGAGTTGCACAAATAGGTCTAGAGCAACCTTAAGAATATATTACTTTACTCTCCTGAATTTATCTGAGAAAGTGACAAGATCTGATTAGTGAGAGTACCAAGCTTTGGCAGATGCCTGTACTTAGTGTAAGCTTTAAAATATTCTGAGGTGACGGTAAACCCGACCTCGGATATTATCAGTAAAATATACCCTGGTCAGCAAACAGTATCCTGATATTTGCTGCTAATTAGGCATAATTTTGGTTTCTCATTTGAAGAACTCTCACCTTACTGATAGCAAAATAACACCCGACTGAATCGGTGTCAATAGCACTGAAGCACGTCGCACTAAGTCAAACTGCTGCTGAATCTGAAGAGAGCTGCTCGTACAGGAGTGCTGATTGAAAATTAGGTTAATATTATAGAGACTTTAAATTTTTTGGAGAGATCTACTGGCTTATGTGTCTGAGGAACACCTAGTAAATGTCTAAAAGCTAGTGCAGGTTATTCTTAGCCAGTATACCACTGCAGAAAGTTGTGAGCATTTTGCTGCAGCTCTGGTCAGAACTTGGGTTAGACATCCGTCTCATACAGCGCTCTGTGTGTGTGTGTGTGTGTCTGGATTACTCTCCAGATGAGGTTTTCAGACAAACTTCTACGTTTATCAGCTCTGCAGGGACAGCTCAGGAAGAAGAGGTACTACTTCTGTGATCACAGTCCAAATTCTGAAAAAAATGTGTTTTGCTGTATATTTCTGTCAGTGTGTCACAACATGTCAGCTCTGCCAATGCGATATAACTCCTGGAAGCCCTCATAAAGTGCCAAAGTACAAATGGTAACTTCTTTCTTCTTTATTAGAAGAAATATCTGTCGGTAACAAGCTGGTGTATTGTAGGCCAAAGGACAGAACGGTTTTCCAGCTACAAGGCAAGGGTTTCTCATTTCTGCACATCAGCACTCTGACCTAACACCAAATATTTTATTTCTACTATTAACAGCATTCAGAGACCACTGAAACTGCCTCCTGCAGATGGCTCTTGCTGGACATATCGGTCAAAAGAGATGAGTAGGAGTCAGAGGTCTGTTTTTATCCCTTTTGAAAGGTCTTCTGCCACCAACAGAGCTGATGCACCCAGACTACTCCATCGTTTCCATGCCTACTTTGCACCACCACCTTCAAAATTTTGTCTGAAAACTCTTCTAAACCCGTGTCCCAGTGTTGTCCCACAGACATGTTGTCCCACGCAGGCTTCACAGACCAGCAGCAGTCTTCTGATTTGGGAATTGGAGGGTAAATCTTCATACAGTAGGTAGAAATGCTTTCTGAAGCAGTACTGCTCCCAGTGTAGTCTGTACTCTGTAGGCTACCTCCAAATACCACCCATGCACATTCAGGTGTATCTAGATTCAAGTGCAACTGAGTGCATGACTGTTCCCAAATTTGAGTCTTCAGAGAGATAAGCAATATGAACACAAAAGAGCACAAAAGACACTTCACATGAAAAGTGAAAGAAATGATATGTCCCTTCTGTAATACAGCCTGCTAGTCCTAATGCAGCCTGCTAGTCCTAATGCAGCCTGCTAGTCCTAATGCAGCCTGCTAGCCCTAATAATACGCATACACAATCAGTTCTTCTGAGACTGGGTCAGTAAGAAACACTACTGAGAGCGAAGGGCTGTGCAGGTATCTTTACTGCTGCATTTCTTGGTGGGTCTTTTCTAAGCTGAAGTGAAGGACCCAAAGACTATTTTAGGGTGACCCCATACATCTAATTACTGAAACACTTAGTAACAGCAAACTGCATCAGTCACGCGTGAAGGGGAACTTTCTTCATCTTCGTATTTACAACTCTACCTTTATCAATTAGACAATTCATTCCATGGCAGCTGAATTACATCAATAACATGCGAGAAAAACACGATAGGAGGGGTTATTTCACAGTAACTCAAAACAGGGTGTTTGCAGGTGAAAATATACTGTCACAAACATCTGATAGTCGTGTCTTCTGTCAGTGACAGAGAGTAGTTTTAAGAAAAGGCTACCAAGCACATCACCTCAGATTTCCTTCTGCAACTCGCAGTATATAAAGGCATGAGTGCGAGGGCAAGATGTTTTCATAACCTGTTCATCATCTGGCCTTTGGGGTTTTTTCTTCTGACAAGGGCTGATGCTTTTTTGCTATTATTTTGTACTATGGCATTTCAGGTGTTACTGTTATCAGAGAAAACCACTGGTTTTAATGGAACTTAGAAACAGACATCTTTCAAAAATATCTTATTATTGAATGCAAAAGAAAATAAAACATTTATATCACAAATTATTACGTTTTGGCCACTTTTTGTTATCTCTCAGTTCTGATTCATATTCACTTGCAATAAGCTAAAATAAGACTCAGACAGAATCACTGATGCATTTACTTATTTGTTTTTTTCAGTAGTGAATTTTTTCTTTCGTATTGCATTTGTAGGTGCCCTTGAAGACAGAAGTTCAGGCTAATGGACGTATAGCTAGTGGCTTGCATAGAACTGTGTATCTGACACCCAATAGATTTCTCTGTGTGGGTGGTCTTTATGCATCTGAATACACAGTTATTACTGTTTTGCATCAGTTCCACACAACTATTCACTAAACTCAAACCCAACGTTAGTATCTTCTGACACAGACAGGTGCCCATTCTTGGTTGGCTTCTACTTTGTTCTAGAGGTATATTTCAGGTTCTGGTAAGGTAGATGTGGCTGGGAAGATATAAATTATCTTAAAACAGAGGTGTTAAAACAGATTTGCACCACTCAGAACCATGCAGGGTGAGTCATTCGCACCTTCAACATTTTAATTCAGTCTTTGTCCAGGTAACATCCCACTGACTTGAACAGAAAGAACCATTTAAAAACCATGGAATTTCAATAACATTTCAGGTTGGTAAATGTTTGTGGACCAATGTCTGTTGCATTTGGAAATGGCAGATCTTTCCTCAATGCAGGAACTATAAGGTGAGTGTTGTGAACAGAGTGAGATTTTATTATGACCCTACATTATGGTCAATTTTCTATGTTTCTCCTTGAATTTGAGCTTCCAGGTACAAAGTACTGTAATTAAATCCAACTGAATAGGTTTCAGCATATTTGCTTGACTCTGTACTATGGTCCATTTTCCAGAGCAGATTAGGGTAATAACCTTTTTTAATATTATGCTTTCAGATTGCCAACTGCTCACTCTAATAGTAGCATGTAATTGACTTTCTCGAGGATCACCTCCTTTTATCACAAAGCATATCTGATTGTTATACTGGCTGAACGTGTAGGCAGTTGGCACATCAGCATCCAAACAACAGTCTCCTTCCCAACGACAGACATCTTGCCTCCTTCTGGCACACAGTGATTCAGCACAAGTGACCCAGCGTAAACTGACAGCGAGCGTTATCCGAGAGAACACAGCTCCTTTAGAAGCATTTGGAGGTTTTTCTCATTATTTTTACTCTGACATTTTGCAGACATGCATTTCAAATACAGCCTCACCAACGCCACAGCTGTCACGTTACAAAAGAAAGAAGGAGGAAGAAAAAAAGAAATAGCAAAGAATTAAAGTCTACTGGAAGAAACGCAACAAATGCAGTCCACAGTTTCCTAATGTCTGTCTCTGTTTCAAGTGAAATGCAGAGAAGTGAGACTTACTTTCTTAGTATCTCGTAAGAACAAGATCACGCAGATGACCCAGGAGTAGACAAATATAAATCAAGAAAAGAAAAATGAAAACTCCAAAACATTTTTTACTTCAGTTTGCCAAATCTGATTTAGAACTTGCTGCAATGAAAATCTCCCTCTGTCTTAGGACATTAAATATATATATATGTTCAGAGTGAAGGGAGGGAAAGCAGCCGTGGAATGAGTTACTTGGATAAATATTTGGAACTGTCCTTTGGATACTGGATGTTTGACTGTAAATTTCCCCAGTTCAGGAGAGGTCTGCCATCTACAACACATAGAAACGCAAGACAAAAATCTGATCCCACTCGAAGATCACCCTGTTCAATCATAAGGTTAGTATAGTGTCGGTGAAACAAGAACAGCCATGTAACATCATGGCTGCTGAACAGCACGTGGTAGAAAACTACTTGGAGAACTAAGGATGAAGGCTCAGAATTCCCTGTTCAGCCTTCCGGAGAAGTAAAATTCCCAATCAAATGCTTCCTTCCCTTGAGGAGTACTTTGTCATAAGAAATGAAATATTTTTCACTGGAATGGAGACAAAATAATGTTAAGTCATAACAGACAGCTGGAAATTGAATCATTTGCTAGAAAGACCTGCTCATGGTTTCTATACAACACTATGGCCAAAAATCAGGACAGCTGTGGCTGTATCTGAGCCCAGTTTTGTGTGTCAGCTATCAACACCCTCCAAACAGATGTGGGGATGCAAGGCACTAGCAGGTTTCCTGGTCAAAATGATATCTATCAAATGTATACATACATGCACAATTATATATGTGTTATTTCCAGCTTGGAGTGGCCCTTCTGCCTCCGCTGAAGAGAGGTGTCAGCTCTTGCTGAGACACAGTACATGTCCTTCATGGACAAGGCATTGGATCCCAGAATCGTGCCTGAAGCTGGGCTGCCTTGTCTGAGGCAAGATTTTTAAGACAGTCTAAATCATGGTGATTTTCATAAAAAATGGGACAACTTTTGAGCTCAGACCCTACCCTTATTCTTCTGGTGTTTGTTTTCCATTTCACAGAATCACAGAATAATCATGGTTGGAA
>JAOXOE010033602.1:0-10090 GCA_028565055.1 Phoeniculus purpureus
GATCCTGCTGTGGCAGGGGGATTGGACTAGATGATCTTTTGAAGTCCCTTCCAATCCCTAATGTTCTGTGATTCTGTTTGCACAATGGTTAGAAAGAGGACACTCTTGTTTACAAACAGCAACCATCCATATTCAGTCACGAAAGCATTTTGCATTTTAGAGCACAGGTTTTACGGTATCACCTTACTTGTTCTGAGAATCTGGCCCAATACCTTCCTTAATAAGTGACTTAATATTACTCACTGCTCAATCTGCCACCTGGAGCCCCATTCACATGTTAAATGATCTCATAATACAGAGGGTTAATTGTTCAAGTTTGCTTCAAAAAACTCTCTAATCAACTTAAACAAGATTAAAATCTAAATCTCTTTGGTAAAAATACTTCTAATATGAAATTAGATTGTTTACAGTTGGGTTTTCAGAGATAAATTCTTTAATGAAGACCCCACCTGAAGTCCTGTGTCCAGTTCTCCAGGACACAGAGGAGAACAACATAAGCAGGACACACAGCTCCTGGAAGGTGTCCAGAGGAGAACAACTCAAATGATCCCCAACATAAGCAGGACACACAGCTCTTGAAAGGTGTCCAGAGGAGAGCAACTCAAATGATCTGAGGGCTGGAGCACTTCCCCTCTGAGGACAGGCTGAGCAAGGTGGGGTTGTTCAGCCTGGAGAAGTGGAGGCTTCCAGGTGACCTACTAGCAGCTTCCCAATCTCTGAAGGGGGCTACAAGAAAGCTGGGAGAGGGCTTTTGACACAGGTGGTAGTGAGATGACAAGGGGAAAGGGTTCCAGACTTGAAGAGGGGAGATTTAGGTTGGCCATGAGGAACCAGTTCTTTGCTGTGAGGGTGGTAAGATGTTGGAACAGGTTGCCCAAGGCAGTTGTGGCTGTGCCATCCCCAGAAGTGTTGAAGGCCAGGTTGGATGGGGCTTTAAGTAACTTGATTTAGTGAAGGTGTCCCTGCCTGTGCAGGAGTGTTGGAACTAGATGATCTGTTCCAACCCTGGTCACTCTATTCTATGATTCTAAGTCAAAACAAAACTGGAAGAAAATGGATGAGTAAATCAATCAGTTAGATGGAGGAAATATCCTCCAACATTAAGAATCAGAAGGAACCTCAAAAGATCATCTAGTCCAATCCCTCGGCCAAAGCAGGATCGTCTAGGCAGGTTTTAACATCTCTGGAGAAGGAGACTCCACAATGTCCCTGGGCAGCCCGTTCCAGTGAACTGTCACCCTTACAGCAAAGAAGTTCTTCCTCATGTTGAGGTGGAACTGCCTATGTTCCAGCTGACACCCACTGCCCCTTGTCCTATCACTAGAGACACTGAAGCTGATTGAGTCCAACTGTTAACCCACCACTGCTAGGTGGCTACTAAACCATATCCCTAAGCACTGTATCTGTACGGTTCAGTGTCAGTGAGAAGCTGCTCATGTTCACCTAATAAGAGAGCTATTTTTGCCAAACTGCAGAATACTTTCAACAGGAATCAATCTCTTAAAGAATATTTGTGTCTCTCAGACATTGTTGATAAACTTGACAACAATCCAAGTAGTTCCTGGAATCTGAACTTTCACTCCCACACCAGGATGCAGCCAAAGCACACATGTGCAGTCAAGAGGAATGCTAGGCTCCTCAGCAGCAAGCATGTAGCACTTGTTCGGACAACAATTCCTTTTGGTGTTGCTTCTAGGGCTGCATTCCATGGAATGTCCTTTAGTGCTAATATCTTCTCAAGCAAAGGGTGAGTCTGATGTCCAGTTATCAACTATTCCCTCTCTTCAGTGAAAATGGAGGAGTGTGGTGTGAGGCCTTTGCCATTTTTCAGTGATCTGATGTTGCAGATACCACTCTCTAACTCTAATACAAAAGTAGGCAAGGAGTATAATGGATAATGAACTCCTTGGACCCTAACTTAATTCTTCCCCATTAGGAACCCATATCCTAATTGCAGAGAAAGGTCCCAACCACCTTTTCATTTTTCAGTCTGCCTTCATTCTCTTCATTAATAAATCACTATCATAAAGGAAACAGCACTTCAATTGCTCTTAAAAATCCTTCTGAATCGAGCTTCTTCGTGCACAGATCTCTTAAGTGCCTGAAAGAATATTTAAAGCATGACTACATTTTCCCAAGGCTTCCAAAGTAATTATTGCCGACCATCTCTGTCACATTTCCAGCGGCATTACTTGTCCCTTCACTACCAGTGACTTCACAGAATCACAGAATATCAGGGATTGGAAGAGACCTCAAAAGATCATCCAGTCCAGTCCTCCCACCACAGAAGGATCATCTAGACCAAGTTGAGCAAGAACATGTCCAGGCAGGTTTTAAACATCTGCAGAGAAGGAGACTCCACAATCCCCCAGGGCAGCCCCTTCCAGGGCTCTGTCACCCTCACCGGGAAGAGGTTCCTTCTTATACTCATGTGGAACCTCCTCTGTTCCAGCTCAGACCCATTGCCCTTTGTCCTATCATTGGGTGCCACTGAGCAGAGCCTGGCTCCATCCTCCTGACACTTTGCACAGCTGTAAACAACTTCCTTTGAGCTGGCAATACTTTCTTTCCTGAGTATGTGCTTTCCTCAGGTGTAGCACATACAATAACTAGCAATAAGGCCTGAGGCATTAAAGCATAAAATATTCAGAACTTTTCATATTCAAAGAACACTCTCTGCTAAAAAGAAAGAACAAAGCAGATGTGCCAGCTCACTAAGACCAACCATGAAATGTGGAATTTTTATTTCGGTTTCAAGGGAATTTTCCCCATATCAGCTTCTTGGGACAAATCTTATATAAACAAATTCTATAAACAACTTTCTGAAGCTCTGTAAAGAAAATTCCTCCTTCTGCATGTAAAAGAAGAAGGCATTGCTTTTCTGATGCTAGTAATATCTACAACATTGATATAGTCAGTAAGAACAGCATGGCGACAAAGGCAACACAAATATATCTCTCTTATCACAGAATCACAGAACATCAGGGATTGGAAGGGACCCCAAAAGATCATCGAGTCCAATCCCCCCACCACAGCAGGATCACCTAGATCCAGTCGCACAGGAACACATCCAAGCGGGTTATCTCTCTTATATCTCATAAAGACACCCAAAGAGAATAGACAGCATGAAATCCTTTCAGCTGCACCACAGCTCACAACAGACATTCTCTTCAGCTTCTGCTATGGATTACCAGACTCTACTAGCCCATCTGCAAGAGTCAGTAGTGCAATCTGGAAGTTATCAGTGCTGACAAGACATGTGGAGATGCACCTACTTTTAGCAGAAAGGTACTTTAGTTCCTGCATTGTCCTTTATGACCCTTAGCCCTAAAACCAGGACATGACTATTCTCACTTTTAAGAAGAAATGTGATCCCTGTCTAAGGACTTTGTTAACCTATTAACTCTGAAAACAGACACTTCTCTCTCTGGTTTTGTTTTGCACAAAACTTAGCTAGCAAGCGCACACTGAGCATGCTCCCTAGCTCAAGCACCTCAGGGCAGGTAGAGGAACAACTCTGTTGTATGCTTGGATGGCACAGCCACAAGCTGCTGAGGTACTGAGGTATTTTAAGGAATAAGCAGAAGTTGAACTTTATGTGCATGAGGAATTTTAGCATGCAGCATCCATCACATCCAACTTACTGCTCATATTCCAGTTTTGAAATGCACTTCACAAAGCAATTAGCTCATACTTCAGATAGGGATGTCTTTATGTACTGGAAGTGGTACAAAGACATTACTTTTTGGCCTAAGCTGTTCAAAAAAGTATCTGAACAATTTGGAAATAAGAAGGCTGATCCTGGAAGTGAGACGAGCTGGAGAAGCGGCTAGCAAGTATTTATCCTGTGACTGGAAAATGCACCAGGTGACTTTCTTGAGAAGCCAAATTAAATTGCCTCACCATTCCCTTTTTCCTTTCCTCAGATGTCTTTGTACTCAGAAAAACTCCATATATTTTAGTTAGCATTTATTCAATCTATGATTCATAATCATAGTAGGGCAGAAGTGCTGATTTATTTCCATTCTCTGAGAGAAATGCTGATAACAATTTTAAATTGCCTATTTAATGTGATTTACACCTTTTCCTCAGGCCATATTGCAACTCTTCCACGTTCTCTGGGGACTCCAAGGATGCAGGTCTTTTCTCTACCCTACTGTATAAGCCTAAGCTTCCCTAGTCAGCGCTGATCGCTATAATTCTTTCTTACCTTTTGTGGTATCATCCCCTGAGTTATCCTCAGTATGAATGAAAGTATGAATGAGTATGAAAGAGGAAGATGCCTCTTACTATTTAAATGTCCTAGAGGACTCTAATTTAAAAACGAGTTACCATACAGCTGAAATGGAGGAATGTTAACTAATTAACTTTAAATTAGCATAGCAAAAGCAGGAAAAAGGTTAACACAAATAAAAATCATTAGTTTTTTTTAATAATCATAATGTATAATCAAAGTTCGAAGGTTTATAGTCAAATTAGACCTACAGAGGTAAAGCTCTCCTCAATTTAATTTAAGACCAAACAATGTACCCTGATCTGTATCCATCCAACAAGCTATTAGGAACATCTGGAGTGGGATACTGTGCATATACTATGTCTTCAGATTTAATTTAGAAGAACAGTAAACATCAGTATGGAAAAGCAGACTTGCTTCACAGAATCACAGAATATTAGGGATTGGAAGGGACCTCAAAAGATCATCCAGTACAACCCCCCAGTCGGAGCAGGATCACCTAGATCCAGTTGCACAGGAACATGTCCAGGTGGGTTTTAAATGTCTCCAGAGAAGGAGACTTCACAGCCCCCCTGGGCAGCCCCTTCCAGTGCTCTGTCACCCTCATTGGGAAGAAGTTCCTTCTCAGATTGATGTGCAATTAAATTGTCAACTGATCATTAGGCCTTTGTAAGAAAAAGGCTTTTCTTCTTCCTGGCTGGACAATTTGACAATCCACATTCACACTTTCTACAAGATGTATAACTTGACACTGATTATTCAGTGATAAAAACGGAATTAATACATTCAGCTCATCACTGCTTGAGACCAGACAAAAGATTAGCATATGATTTGGGATTTTAATAGAAGATAAATTGTCTTTTCCTTCTTCTCCATCACCCAGTCCCTCTGAACCTACATTCTCACTTTAAAAATTAACTTAGTTATTCTAACTTCCAGAAAATTACTACATTGAATCAGCTATGAAAAACCCGGAGGCTAAAATTGATTTCCTTCAGAGCTTTTTAATAGAGTGGCCCAAATAGTCTTACTTGTAATACATCAAATGAAAGCATAATACCTTCTAGTTGTGTGGCAGCTCTTAAATATTACAGAATAATTAAATGACACAAAATGTCAAGTCAAAAGAAGTTCTGAATGCTGCCATGTTTCACCTATTAAAGAAATCATTGGGCTCCCTCGTAAAACTGTGAGTAGCCACACATCAAAAGCTCATATCCTTGTCCTGAGATTGACATTTTTTTCCACTCCTCCGCAACTTGTTCTACCAGATGAGTAGCAATGAATCCTCTCTAACTTCTTTTCAGACAATTTTATGTTGCTGTTAGACTCAAACAGTACCCCTGAGATAACTTTAAGTAATCTCTCTTATCAAAACAAGATCATAGAGGCTTTGGTCATCCTTCATGGATCTTACTGTAGCAATGTCTTAAAAGTTTCTCGTGAAAATCTGTGGTGACAGAGCACTGGAAGGGCCTGCCTAGGGGGGTTGTGGAGTCTCCTTCTCCATAGACATTTAAAACCCGCCTGGATATGTTCCTGTGTGACTTGGTTTAGGTGGTCCTGCTGTGGCAGGGGGATTGGACTAGATGATCTTTCAAGATCCCTTCCAATCCCTAATATTCTGTGTGATACTGTGTGATCTTCAGGTTGCCCAATATTGTCCTCCACCATCCTGCCCAATTTTTCTAAGCTTTTTTAAACAAAATTATCTATGTAAAAAATTAATTTAATGCTTCTGACCTTGGAAAATTGTTGATGATCATTGATATTGTAACTACATACAATCAAGTCACCATCAGCTACCTCTCAGCTAGCCAGTCCCATCATATAGGGCAAGAACAACCCCAATTACCAGTATAAGTTGGGGACTCACCTATTGGAGAGCAGTGTAAGAGGAAGGGACCTGGGGGTCCTGATGGCCAGCAGGATGGAAATGAGCCATCAATGGGCCCTTGTGGCCAAGAAGGCCAAAGGCATCCTGGGGTGGATCAGAAGGGGGCTAGTTAGCAGATTAAGAGAGGTTCTCCTCGCCCTCTACTCTGCCCTGGGGAGACCACATCTGAAATATTGTGTCCAGTTCTGGGCCCCTCCATTCCAGAAGAACACAGAACTGCTTGAGAATGTCCAGCAAGAGTCATAAAGATGATGAAGGGAGTGGAGCATCTCCGTGATGAGGAAAGGCTGAGGGAGCTGTGACTCCAGAGCTTGGAAAAAAAGGAGACTGAAGGGTGACTTCATTAAAGATTATAAATATGTGAAGGGTGAGTGTCAGGAGGATAGAGCCAGGCTCTGCTCAGTGGCGTTTAATGACAGAACAAGGGGCAATGGGTGTAAGCTGGAACAGAAGAGGTTCCCCATCAATATGAGAAGGAACTTCTTCACAGTGAAGGTGACAGAGCCCTGGAAGGGTGCCCATGGTGTTGTGGAATCTCATTCACTGGACACGTTTAAAACCCGCCTGGACGTGTTCTTGTGTTGCACAAGTTGCTTGATCTAGGTCATCCTTCTGTGGCAGGGGGATTTGACTAGATGATCTTTCAAGGTCCCTTCCAATCCCTAATGTTCTGTGATTCTGTGCTAGGTCTTCATTTTTAGAGCCTGCATCATTCACACTGCTGGATTCTATTTTTTCTTCACCTTAAAAATGCAGTTCCCAGAATGAATAAAATAGATCTTCCAGTGCTTCTCTGCAGGTAAATGAGAAATGCAATGAGGTGTCCTGTGTACAACCGTCTGATTCATGAATCTAAAACAAAAACTGCCTTCCTACTATGAATTTTTTTCTGTTCTACTTTCTTGCCTTATGAAAAGTTTTCCTTTCTCTTAGGCACTTAATATTTAAACACAACCTTTTGGGCTTTCAATCGACTCTTTAAACTGCCAGTAGCATTTTTCAAACCATATTTTCAACACCTTTCTGCTTCGTACAAGCCATACATTGAAAGGTACAGTCTCTATTCTGTCGTGCACACTTGTCATGAAGGTATAAAGTAGAATTCGACCCTCGGTCGGGGGACTCTCGCAGTGTTTTATGTGGGTTCACTGACAACTGGTTCCATAGCTACGTGAAGACAATTACACACATGCTGTGGATAATCTATGTATATGATGTTCGTATGTTGGAAAATACATCTAGACTCTATAAGCATTCATTTCTCTACATCTACTGCTTTACCCTTCTATGTTTGCCTTCTCAAAGAAGTTAACCAAGTGAATTTGATCTGATTTGGCTTTGACAGTTCTTGCTGGCTGGTTTTACAAACTTTGCATGTAGTAGGTACTTTCAGCTACTTCTATAATCTGGTCCTTACTGTTTCCTGGAAAGGAAACCAGACTGCTTGATCTATAATTCCTCAGCTCCTCTTACAAAATTACTTGAAAGGTTTGTTTTTCTCTAGTCTTCTGAGAATCTCTCCCGCCTTTATCTTCCCAGAGATAATCACTAATAATTCTGAGATTACTTTGTCTCAATTTCTTGGGGTGAATTTCATCAAAACCCAACAACCTGAATGTACCCATCTTACTTAAGTATTCTTTGAACTGTTCACTACTCCAGCCTGCATTTCAAACACCTTGTTAAAATTAATTTATTAAAGTATCCAGCACAATCTACCTTTCTCATGAACATGAACAATTATAAATTATTCTGTTTTCTCTGAAGAACCTCTTGTTCAATCCCTTTACTCATTTCCCCTCTTATTTCTAATGTACTCACTGAAGCCTTTGTTTGCCATGTCCCTTACTAGTTGGAATTCATGCAGGGTTTAAGTTTTCTTATTTTATCCTTGTGCAGTTCCTGTGTATTCATCCCTGTCTATGAATCAACTTGGCTTTACTAGTTTAAAAAGCAAGTGTTCCCTTAGCCACTCGTGCTCTTCATAAGCAGAGCAGCCACATTTTGTGCTTTGAGTGTTTTCTTAGAAGTAGCTTCCCCCATTTATCTTTTGCTTTATAGTTAAAACTGTGCAAGGAGGGAACTGCCTGTGCATGTGCATAGCAAGGCAGGCTATGAAAACAGGATCCTGAAATCATCTGGGACCTTCACTTATTCTTGCAGTATCACAAAACAAATAATCCATGATAAATCTCACTTGCCCTCTACAAAACCTCACCTGAGAGAGATTTTGTTGCACATTATAAATGCAATGCAGAGTTCATCACCACCTCTGCCAGTAGTTTTTTATTCTTCTGGGGTTTGAATGTCACATTGAGCTGCCTGGGGTCACTAGCACTGCTTTGTCCAACCATTAGCTGAAAATAACGGCTTCCAGAGCTGGCTTAATCTAATCTGTCCTGATTAGATACCAAAATAAGAGAGGAAGAATCGTAACAGATGTTGGTCACGTACTCATTCAAGCCACTTAAGAAAACAGGGAGTGATTTATGTGGTCATAGACATTCATCCTGACAACGGGGAGCTTTTTCACATCACTTTGATGGTCATCTAGCCAAGGAGAACAGGTTGTTCTCAATGCTGTGATAATTCCAGCAAAAGCCATAAATTTTGAGCAATATTTGTGGGAAAAACAATCTTATCTAAGAAATCTATCTTTTAAAAAACAAAGAAAGTGACAAACCTTTCAGTCCTGCAAAACCAATCTTTCAGACACAGAGAGGGAAGAGATTTTGAGGAGTTTTTTTGAAACTAGCTGTGTCTAATACACCAGACAACAATATAAAAGGGAGCTTTCAGGAGCATTTGTGTACCTGAAGAGCTTAAAAGGAGGAAAAAACAAAAACAAAATGGGAAAAGAAAAAGAAAGGAACTAAAGAACTAGGGAACTTTAACTGCTCTTAAAGCACAAAGGCTTCTTTGTAAAGCAGAATCAGAATCATTCAGGTTTGAAAAGACCCTTGGTATCATCAAGTCCAAACATCAACCATAATCTACAAGTTCACCCCTAAACCAGATCCCCCAACACAACATCTAAGCGTCTTTTGAACTCATCCAGGGATGGGGACTCAACCACCACCTTGGGAAGCCCATTCCAGTGCCTGACCACTCTTTCCATGTAGAACTTTTTCCTGATGTTCAATCTAAACCTCCCCTGCTGGAGCGTGAAGCCCTTCCCTCTGCTTCTGTCACTAATTAACTGTGAGAAGAGACCAGCACCAACATCTCTACAATGTTCTTTCAGATAGTTGTAGAGAGTGATGAGGTCTCCCCTAAGATGCAGAATCCTCTAAGCAGAATCCTCTCAAGGGCAACTCAGAAAGCATTTGCCTACTTGGAGAACTAGAAAAGGTGGTCTTGACAGTTTTCTTCCCTCCTACGGCTGTTACCCCGGGGGTTTGATTAACATCAAAGGTATTCTGTTAAGTGAAAGTAGATGAATGGATGGAAGGTCAAATTGATTCCAAGTATTCTGATCTTGATTATGAGATATAAACTGGGAGAAACTTAATGAAAGAAAAAAAACACTCAGGTTGTCTGCCAGGGTACAAAGGAGAAGCATCTAGACCAGAGAGTCTGACCCATGCTCCTCTTTGGCATAAGAGTGGTTACTTAAATAAATTTACATGTTTGTTCCCTTTCATAATTTCTTTGAGTTTGATTGAACATTTTTTTTGTAGGCAGCACTTGAAATACGTAAACAACCTCTCTTCTTTGGAAATAGTGCTTTCATGGGGACTTGCAAAACTTCTGTCCCCTAGCAACCACTCTCAGCAAGCTCCACTTACAAATCAGTGCCAGATAGCTGGAATGCACAGAACTATTGAATGGCCAGGGTTGGAAGGGACCTTAAAGATTATCTAGTTCCGACCCTCTGCCATAGGCAGTGACACCTCTCACCAGACCAGGTTGCCCAGAGCCCCATCCAACCTGGCCTTGAACACTTCCAGGGATGGAGC
>JAOXOE010033603.1:0-10089 GCA_028565055.1 Phoeniculus purpureus
GGGTGTCAGGAGGATGGAGCCAGGCTCTGCTCAGGGGCACCCAGTGGTAGGACAAGGGGCAGTGGGTGTGAGCTGGAGCAGAGGAGGTTCCACATCAATGTGAGAAGGAACATCAGTGTGAGAAAGACCTTCTTGGCAGTGAGGGTGCCAGAGCCCTGGCAGGGGCTGCCCAGGGGGGTTGTGGTCTCTCCTTCTCTGGAGAGGTTTCAAACCCTCCTGGGCACGTTCCTGTGCAACTGGATCTAGGGGATCCTGCTGTGGCAGGGGGACTGGACTGGATCTTTCGATGTCCCTTCCCATCCCTAATGTTCTGTGATTCTGTGAATCCTATTAAATTCAAAGAATCACAGAATGAGTGAGGCTGGAAAAGCCCTCTGAGCTCATCTAGCCCAGCTCATGACCTGACACCACCACAATCAGCTAGACCAGGGCAATAAGAGCCACATACAATCTTAAATTGTAACAGCTGAAATCGTAACAGCTGTCTTGGTCTGGTGGCTTCAAACAAAATGTTTCTTTGCTATAGAAACATCTAATGAAAAATCAACCCCCCCACCCTGTTCTGCTTGAATCTGTCAGTCTGATTTGTGTGTTTTCTGCAGGAAAGTGTAAAGCTTGGGTTTAAAATATCTCAAGACCTTTCTTCTCCAAGTGGAGTCGCTTGTGCCACTGCCTGCAGATCCATCAGTGTGTTTGCTAAACCCTCCCTTAGTGTCAGCTAAAAGCTCTTGGTTTAAACAGTCGGGGTCTCTAACCTGTGATGTTAGTGGTGACCCAGGTGGTATGCAGGAGGGATTTGGTTGAGGATCCCTCATATCACCACACTACACTACTGCTGCCACTGTACCTCTCCAAACCATTAACATACTTCAGTAGAGTTGGGATGTTGCTCTTTGACATCCAAAAAGCTTTTTCATCTTCATCCATGTTTTCAATTGCTTGAAGAGAAGGCACGAGGACAGTTAGGTTTGAAGCAGTGGACAACACTGACTTGATCTCAGCCTCCTGCGTGACAGTAAAGAGTAAAATTGTAAGTCCTAAGGATGATCCATAAACAGCAGCTTGTGACTGTTTAGCAAGGTGGAGGATGTGATGTGAGAGGAAGCAAGTGGTCACTTTGAGCAGAAGTGCTTAGAGCTATAGAGAAATGGTAAAAAGCTACAGACTGGGGGATGAGTGGCTAGAGAGCAGCCTGGCAGAGAGGGAACTGGCAGGACTGGGTGACATCAGATGAACAGGAGCCAGCAGGGTACCCAGGTGGACCAAAAGGTCGATAGCATCCTGGGTTGGATCAGCAATAAAGTGGACAGCAGGGCTGGGGACATCATTCTGCCCCTGGACTGGGCACTTGGGAAGCCTCCCCTCGAGTACTGGGGGCAGTGCTGGGCCCCTCACTTCAGGAAAGAGAGTGGAGGTCTGGAGGGGCAGTTCTCTCAGCCTTTCTTCACAGGAGTGCTGTTAAAGTCCCTTAATCCCTGTCTCTCTTGAATTGGGAAGCCCAAAACTGGACTCGCTATTCCAGCTGTGGTCACACCAGGACAGTCCTTCCATACCCCCAGATGATCTTTCGAGGTCCCTTCCAATCCCTAATGTTCTAGGATTCTGTGATTTCATTGCCGAGCATGCAAAATGCGGTGGGCAATGATCTCTGACATGTTCTTGTGCGACTGCTGTGGCAGGGGGATGGGACTGGATGATCTTTTGAGGTCCCCTCCAATCCTTAATGTTCTGTGAACTTAGTGGTGTTTCCCAGCCTCAGTAATTCAGTGATAATGGAGAGCTGCCACCTCTCTGGCTCTGCCTTCCATAGCGATTCTGTGACAGTGGGGGTTTTAAGTCAAGAAGGGAATTGGGTCCCTTAAATAGCTGAGAATGTTCTCTGTTAAGATCATCCCTCTTTCTAGCCATCACTGCTGCCACCTTCCAAATATTTAACTATAGAAATAGCAACTGACTTCTCATCCTTCCTGGTCAGCAAGTAAAACATTTGGTCATGAAAAGGGGTAAACATCACATTCCTGCTCCAGTGTGGAGTTAAAAACTCCACAGCTGGATACACACCCCTATTTTGCTCACGTTTATCACTGTCCTTGTTTAAATCCAGGAACACTTTCTCTCTGAAGTGCAGCAGCAATTTCCACTCCGCTGTTCCCACAGATCTGATCTCTGGTTTTCTGCTGTCCCCTCACCCTGCTCGATTATCCGGAAAGCACATTAGCAGGTGAACAGCCTTGCCCATTGTGCTCATGGCTTTGACTTGATTAGTTTCTCTGTACAGAGCCCCAGTGCTGCAGCCTGAGCCCAGGGCCAGGCAGATAATGGAATTAAATTAGCCACATGGGCCTCTCTTTTAAGCAGCTCCCTGAGATCTGTTTCAATTGCAGCTTTAATGGTCCCTGAGACATCAAACTTGGAAAAGCATGAAAGCAGTTAATACGCTGTGACTTCTGCTGTAGCTCATTAACATGTTCCCGCGCCTTTCTCTTTGCCTCCTAGCTGCTCTAAGCTTCTATTTCAACTCTTTGTGGGAGAAACTGGTTTAGATCCCTATTCATACAGTGCCAACGACAGTAGTAGGGTATCACAGAACATTAGGGATTGGAAGGGACCTCAAAAGATCATCTAGTCCAATCCCCCTGCCACAGCAGGATCACCTAGACCAAGTCACACAGGAACATGGCCAGGTGGGTTTGAAATGCTTCCAGAGGAGGAGACTCCACAACCCCCCGGGCAGCCCCTGCCAGGGCTCTGGCACCCTCAGTGTGAAGGAATTTCTTCTGATATTTATATGGATCCTCCTCTGTTTCCAGCTGACACCCATTGCCCCTTGTCCTATCAGTAGATGACACTGAGCAGAGCCTGGCTCCATCCTCCTTACACCCACCCTTCACATATTTATAGACATTAATGAGGTCACCCCTCAGTCTCCTTTTCTTCCAGCTCCCTCAGCCTTTCCTCATCAGGGAGATGCTCCCCCCCTTCATCATCTCTGTGGCTCTGTGCTGGGTTCTCTCCAGCAGCTCTGTGTCGTGCTGGAACTGAGGGGCCCGCAGCTGGACATAACACTCTGGATGTGGTCTCACCAGTGCAGAGTAGAAGGGAAGAAGAACCTCTCTTGATTTGCTAAACACCCCCCTTCTGATCCACCCCAGGATGCTGTTGGCCTTCTTGGCCACAAAAGCACACTGCTGGCTCCTGGTCACCTTGCTGTCCACCAGGACCCCCAGGTGCCTTTCTCCTAGGCTGCTCTCCAACAGGTGAGTCCCCAGCATAGGACCTGTGGTGTTGCTGCTGTTCTAGTAATAGATGATAGCACAAGAAAATACAGTTAGAGGGGTTTTTTCCCCTCTAAACTTTTATTCTGCCTCCAAATTAGTGTTTCTTCCTCAAGCTGAATCCAAACTTAATCTCTGCCTTCATGTCCTGTACCTCAGGCAAGCGGGTACATACTGAGCTGTTCTTGCTGGATGGGGCAAAGCACACTGAGCAGCCCTATCGCAGAATCACTCTGGTTGGAAAAGACCCTTGGGATCACAGAGTTCAACCATCTACCCTACCTTACAAGTTCACCCTTAAACCACATCCCTCAACACCACATCCAAATGATCTTACGGTTTCATGGTCCTTGCATGGGGGGTAGAGAAAATGGGAAGGGTAAGGTACTGCCTTCTCTTGATGCCTGCTTCTGGTTTTAGTGCACTACAGTAGTGAGACTGAGCCACTTGGCAGGCTCAGGCTCTGCTTGTGTCCCACGGCTTGTCATTTGTGCTAAAGGGGATTAATGCAGAGGGCTAGTAATGGCCTATGTGCCCCCTGCCTTGGAGTGGCTTGTCACTTCCTTTTCTGCTTGTGTACAGTAGGGAGGTGATGATGCCCCTGGACCCTGCACTCGTGAGACCACACCTTGATACTGGGTCCAGTTTTGGGTGCCACAGGATCAGAAGGACATTGAGGGGCTGAAGAGCAGCTCAGGGAACCGGGGTTATTGAGTCTAGGAGGCTGAGAGGAGACCTCATTGCTTTCTACAGCTACCTCAAAGGAGGTTGTAACCAGGCTGGTGCTGGTCTCTTCTCCCAGAATCCTAATGATAGGATGAGGGGAAGTGGCCTCAAGCTGCATTGGGGAGGTTTAGATTGGATCTTAGGAAGAAGTTCTTTGCTGAGAGAGTGGCTGGGCACTGGACCAGGCTGCCCAGGGAGGAGGTGGAATCCCCATCCCTGGAGGGGTTTAAAAACTGAGTAGCTAAAGCACTTGAGGCCATGGTGTAGGGGTTAGGAAGCTGTTGGGCTGAGGGCTGGACTTGATGATGCTGGAGGTCCTTCCCAGCCATGAATATTCTATGATTCTCTGATTCTTTTACCTTCCTTACTTGCCTGGATTTGGGATCAGAATTTGGTTTTCAGGCAGAAATGGGGAAGGAGATGATCAGCCCTGCTGTGTCGGTTGGGAGAGGCATGCCAATGGCCTCTGCTCTGAGAGTCCCATTAATTAATGTTCATTTTATTTCTCTTTTCCTAAACTTTAGCTCAATAATAGACATTAGCCATGAATCATACTTACATTAACCCACTGGTTAAATGCAGCTGCTTCTGATAGAGTAGATAGCTCCTGATGGAAAAAGAGAAAGATCAATGAGTGTGTAAAGTACAACTAGCTGTGCACAAGTACTCTTGATGTAGCCTGTAGTAGTCTTGATGATGATGTGCTGCAATCTGTCTGCCTTGGCTGCTGTGATGTCAACGAGGAGGTTTTCACTGTGGAAAGGGAGCACAATGATGTTTTTTTAAAGGTAATAGAAGGTATTGGTGATAGAATGATGAGTTAGTGCTCCTGAAAATCAGCCCATCTCTTTTTCTTAGGGGTACCTGATCTAGGGTCAGAGTGCTGACCTCAGGCTATGCATTAATTTCCCAGGAATATACGGCTAAATATTTTCTTCAGTACCAAATCAGCAGGATGACCAGGAGCCAGCAATGGGACCTTGTGGCCAAGAAGGCCAACAGCATCCTGGGGTGGATCAGAAAGGGGGTGGTTAGCAGATCGAGAGAAGGTCTCCTCCCCCTCTACTCTGCCCTGCTGAGACCACAGCTGGAATCTTGTGTCCAGTTCTGGGCCCCTCAGTTCCAGAAGGACACGGAGCTTCTGGAGAGAGCCCAGAACAGAGCCACTGGGATGATGGAGGGAGGGGAGCATCTCCCTGATGAGGAAAGGCTGAGGGAGCTGGGGCTCTTGAGCTGGGGAAAAAGGAAGCCTGAGGGGTGACCCCATGGATGTTGATCAATATGTGAAGGGCAGGTGTCAGGAGGATGGAGCCAAGCTCTGCTCAGGGGCACCCAGTGACAGGACAAGGGGCAGTGGGTGTGAGCTGGAGCAGAGGAGGTTCTGTATCAATGTGAGGACCTTTTCCATGGTGAGAGTGCCGGAGCCCTGGCAGGGGCTGCCCAGGGGGGCTGTGGAGTCTCCTTCTCTGGAGACGTTTAAATCCTGCCTGGCCATGTTCCTATGTGACTGGATCTAGGGGATCCTGCTGCTGGCAGGGGGATAGGACTGGATGATCTTTGGAGATCCCTTCCAATCCCTAATGTTCTGTGATTCTGTGTGAAAACAGGAGTGTTGTTTTGCTCTGGGCCTGCAGAGCATCTAACATTGCATCTTGCAAGCAGAGAGCATTCATTTTGCCACAATTCTTTGAACAGAGACAGATGACTGTGTGAGCAGGAATAGCCGAGCCCTGTAAGATGCCAGTGGCTGGGACAGCTGACACTTTAATTTTTCCTATGCTGTTAAATGTGATTTATTTCACCCAGTTTACTTGGTTGGGTTTTATTTGCCTGCCAAGTCAGCATGGCTTGTTTTAGCCTGATAAATTTGCTGTTTCCACTGATCTCAATGCAGAAAAGAGCTGGGTGCTTGCTGCTCCTAGCTGGGAGGTGAGAGCTCTGCACTTGTCAATTTGTCTTACAGGAATATGCTCAGGCCCATTAGGCTCTTTCCCAATAATACAACAGATCATCTGGGATTTAAAAATATCTCTTATGAGGAGGGATGGAGAGAGTTGGGGCTGTTGAGTTTGAGGAAGAGGAGGCTAAGGGGAGACCTCATCACTCTCTATAACTGTCTGAAAGGACACTGTAGAGATGTTGGTGCTGGGCTCTTCTGACAGATCTGTGTGGTCCTGCTGTGGCAGAGGGAATGGACTGGATGACCTTTCAAGATTTCTTCCAGTCCCTAATGTTCTGTGAGTCTGTGTAATTAGTGCAAGAAGCAGAGGGAAAGGCCTCAAGCTCCAACAGGAAGCTTGACATCAGGAAGAGATTCTTCCCAGAGAGAGTAGTCAGGCCCTGGACTGGGCTGCCCAGGGTGGTGGTTGAGCCCCCATCCCTGGATGAGTTTAAAAGTCGCTTAGATGTAGTGTTGGGTGATCTGGTTTAGGGGTGATCTTGTAGAGTAGGGCTGATGGTTGGACTTGATGATACCAAGGATCTTTTCCAACCTGAATGACTCTCTGATTCAGTGATTTCTTTTTTTATATCAGGCAAGAGTCTCCACCAGGAGACGGTACCGGTGAACATCATATTTTGGACTAGATGATCTTTCAAGGTCCCTTCCAATCCCTCATGATTCCACGATTTTTCTGTTTCTCATGGCTTTGCTGTCTCTCTACCAGAGATCCAGTGTGAGAACTGCAGTAGGAGCAGTGTTCCCCGATGACCATCTTACTTACATCTGCAGCATTTCCATAACATGTTCGACCATCTCCTTCGTAGCCCCTTGGGCACACGCACTCCCAGCCACGAGAAGGCTCAAACTCACAAGTTGCCTTTGAAGTAGAAAGAAAGAAAATTGGTGAAGTACTTGGGGGGGGGGGGGGATCAATCGAGTCAGGATGGCCTGTAAAGTAATATAATCATAGAATATTGGAAGGGACCTCCAAAGATCACCCAGTCCCATCCCCGTGCCACAGCAGGATCCCCTGGATCAAGTGTCTTAATGAAACCTGTTTGTAAACAGCAACTTAAAGGGTCTTGGTACCATCTTGCCTGTATGTCTTCACTCTAACAGGCTGACCAGAGAGGTTGTGGAGTCTCCTTGTCTGGAGATGTTTCAAACACTCCTGGCCAAGTTCCTGTGTGACTGGATCTAGGGGATCCTGCTGTGGCAGGGGGATTGGACTGGATGATCTTTCAAGGTTCTTTCCAATCCCTAATCTTCTGTGATTCCTATGGGGCAGACTCCACCAGCTGAGTGCACTAACTGCTTCCTCTGCCCAACATGCACTAAGTCTACAGAAATCTAAACACTTTCTTACTTCCTCCCTACAAAAACTGGACTTCACCTGACTACAGCAAATCCATCCCCTCCTCCCCAGTGCTCTTTACCTTAGCTCTGTCTGTGTCCCACCTGAGGCTAGGGTGGCCCTTACAGGCACTACAGAGCACAGCAAAGCCTGCAGGGCTGCTGCACACATGCAGCTACTGATAAAGCTGACAGATGCCTGCACAAAGAGGTGTGACCTGGGCAAACATCTCGTCACGCTCGTGCATCTGAATTGTCATTGCTGTAGTGAAGCAGCATCTATTTATTCCAGGCTTGAGCTAGTCCTTCTCTAGAGCAGCGTGAAGGCTGTTCTCAGCTCACATTCCACTCTGTGTGCTTCACATGCTGCTTCCACAGAATCACAGGATCATTCAGGTTGGAAAAGACCCCTGGGATCACAAAGTCCAACCATCAGCCCCACTCTACATGGTCACCCCTAAACCAGATCTCCCCCCCAACCCCAATCTAAACCACTTTTAAACACATCCAGGGATAGGGACTCAATCCCAGCCCTGGGCAGCCCAGTCCAGTGCCTGACCACTCTCTCCAGGAAGAAATTTCTTCCTGATGGCCAGTCTGACCCTCTCCTGGTGGAGCTTGAAGCCCTTCCCTCTGCTTCTGTCACTAATGACCTGTGAGCAGAGCCCAGCACCAGCATCTCTGCAGGGTCCTTTCAGATAGCTGTAGAGAGCAATGAGGTCTCCCCTCAACTGCCTCCTCAAACTAAGCAGCCCCAACTCTCTCAGTCTCTATTTATTATCCAGGCCTCACCCCAGCTTCCTTACTGTCCTCTGCACTTCCTCCAGCCCCTCGATGTCTCCCTTGTCCTGAGGTGCCCAAAACTTGACCCAGTACTCAAGGTATGCGGGGACAATCCCCTCCCTACTCCTGCTAGACACACAGTTTCTGATCCAGGCTAGGGTGCTGTTGGCCTTCTTGGCCGCCTTGGGCACCCTGCTGGCTCAGATTCAGCCTCCTGTCAATGACAATCCCCAGGTCCTTTACTGCTAGACTGCTTTGGTGCTGCTTGGAAAGCTTCATTACAACTCAGAGGAACAGCAGGCTGAGAATGGTGAGCGCAGGAGGGGACGCGTGATACTCATCAGAACACTTTGTTCAGGGAGTGATTAATTACGCACCAGATGATGGCATTTTCCGTGTGGCTCCAGGCAGAAGTTGATGGGCGTGCATTCATTTCCATCCCCCTGAAATCCATCCTTGCACTTGCAGTCGTTCTGTTGTTTCAAGAAAGCAGAGCATTTGTTAGAGTGATTAAAATAGTGCGAGTTTGCTGGATGGGCTGTACCAGTGTGCGTAGCTCTGCTGGCTTCAGCGGAATGGCACTGATTGATAGCTCCCAAAGACCTGTACATCTGGTATCTACTAATGGACATAATGGAAGTCTTTGCTGTCAGAGCACCACTGTGTAGGAGGGAGAGGGCACTGGAATAGGAACTGAAGGACAAGGCTTGGGGTGGAGAGTGCGTGTAGGAATAACCACGTGGCTGGGAGGAAGACTCTCCTTCTCTGAAGGCATTTAGAGCCTGCCTGGATATGTTCATGTGTGACTGGATCTAGGGGATCCTGCTGTGGCAGGGGGATTGGACTGGATGATCTTTGGAGGTTCCTTCCAATCCCTAATGTTCTGGGATTCTGAGTGAGAAGCTAGGAGAAAATAGGGCAGAGCAAGATGGGTGAAGACTAGAGCTAATGATGGCAATGAATCACAGAATCATTCAGGTTGGAAAAGACCCCTGGGATCATCGAGTCCAGCCATCAACCCTACTCTGCAAGGTCACTCCTAAACCAGATCCCCCAACACTACATCTCAGTGACTTTTAAACACATCCAGGGATGGGGATTCAACCCCCACCCTGGGCAGCCCAGTCCAGTGCCTGACCACTCTCTCCAGAAGAATTTCTTCCTGATGGCCAGTCTGACTCTCCCCTGGTGGAGCTTGAAGCCCTTCCCTTTGCTTCTGTCACTAATCACAGAGCATTAGGGATTGGAAGGGACCTCGAAAGATCATCTAGTTCAATCCCCCTGCCAGAGCAGGATCCCGTAGATCCAGTCACACAGGAACGTGTCCAGGTGGGTTAATTCCCTGTGAGAAGAGCCCAGCACCAACATCTCTACAACTACCTTTCAGATAGCTGTAGAGAGCGATGAGGTCTCCCTTTAGCCTCTTCCTCAGACTAAACAGCCCCATCTCTCTCCATCTCTCCCCATCAGACTGATTCTCCAGGCCCTTCCCCAGCTCTGCTGCTCTCCACTGCTCTTCTCTGCACTCACTCTAGCCCCTTGATGTCTCCCTTGTACTGAGGTGCCCAAAACTTGACCCAGTACTCAAGGTGCAGCTTCCCCAGCGTTGACCACAGGGGGAAAGTGATAGGACGTACCTGACCTGGCCCCACGTATATGCAGGTGGCATTCTCGTGGCACCCTGCTGCAGGGGGCAGCAGGCAATTGTTGATGGCTGAACAGTCCCTTCCGTTGCCTGTCCATCCTGCCTGGCAAACACATGTGTGCTCTCCTGGCCCCGTCTCAATGCATTCAGCCTGGGGGGAGATGCAAAGGCAGCTTTTCAGCACAGTGAGGTGGCATCTGGCTCTAGCTGTGAGGTTTGTCTAAGCAATAGTGATGCAGCTGTATAGGGAAGTCCAGGGCAAAGCAACGAGAATGATGAAGGAAGAACAACACCTCCCTTATGAGGAAAGGCTGAGGGAGCTGGGTCTCTTGAGCTTGGAGGAGACTGAGGGGTGACCTCATTAA
>JAOXOE010033604.1:0-10089 GCA_028565055.1 Phoeniculus purpureus
TTTAAATTGGACATCAGGAAGAAATTCTTTCTGGAGGGAGAGTGGTTAGGCACTGGAATAGGCTGCCCAGGGTGGTGGTTGAGTCCCCATTCCTGGATGAGTTTAAAAGACACTTAGATGTAGTATTGGGGGATCTGGTTTAGGGGTGAACTGAGTTTTCCTTTATTTTTATTTAGTTATTAAGCAGTTGCACTTGGCTGCCAAATAATTTATTTTTTTTACTTGTTTTATATTTAGTTATCATAGAATCCTAGAGTGGGCTGGGTTGGAAGGGACCTCCAAATGTCATGCAGTCCAGTCCACCTGCAGGGAGCAGGGACATCCTTAACTAGATCATGGTGCCCAGAGCCTTGTCTGGCCTCACCTTGAGTAGTTCCAGGGATGTGGCCTCAACTCCCTCCCTGGGTAACCTGTTCCAGTGTTCAACGCCCCTCCCGCTCAAGAACTTCTTCCTAACAGCCCATTTCATTCTGCCCTTCTCTCAGGTGAAACCATTGCCCCTTGTCCTATCACTCCAGGCCTTTGTAAACAGTCCCTCTGCATCCTTCTTGTAGCCTTCTCAGGGACTGGAAGGTTGCTATCAGGTGTCACCAGAGCCTTCTTTTCTTCAGGCTGAACAACCCCAGCTCCCTCAGCCTGTCCTGGTAGCAGAGGGGCTCCAGCCCCCAGTCATTTTTGTGGCCTCCTCTGGACCTGCTCCATCAGGTCCCTGTCCTTTCAGTACTGAGGGCTTCAGAGCTGGACTGAGGACTCCAGGTGAGATCTCACCAGGGCAGAGTAGATGGCCAGTATCGCCTCTCTTGATCTGCTGGCCACACTTCTTGTGATGTAGCTTTAGGTCATCAGTTTAATAGCCCCTAACTTTTAGCTGTAGATGTGGTCAGTTTCAATTTCTGTTTTGAAGTCAATGCTTTATAACTGAGGAGTACCTGCATTTGGTGACTGATGTAGAGGAGCAGAGACGCCAAGGCAGTAAAGGCGATGTGCCTTGTCCTAAAGCGCTGTCACAGCTCTTGCAGGGCTACTGTTAAACTCTCTAGCACTGCTTTGATAAACGTCCAGTGTTTAATGTACGTACAAGATGATGAGCTATGACATAATTAATTCCTCACCGTGTGTACCACATGTGATTACCATGAAGAACCTTGATTTAACCCACTCTGTTTTCAGAGTGATCCCATCTGCCGTTTCTGTGCTAGAACACATACGTAAAGGCAAGTACAGAGACCCATGGAGGTAATGCCTTTACTCTTCAAGTACAGGCAGACTGTCAGGTCTGCTGGTATGGCCTTCATCATATCAGCTGTAGCTTCTACCTACACTTCCATCTAGCTCTCTCTTTCCCCCACCATTTGTTTGAGCTGCAGAGGAACTGGATCTCTCCGATTCCCACGTTCGGGGCCCCTGCAGGCTGTGGTGTTGCACTCTGCTTTGTCCCACCTATTTTTTAGGACAAAGATTAAAGCCCTGTGGCTGACCTGAGCGCTGTCACACAGTGTCAGTGAATTGGGTTTCTGTTAGCTGACTTGTTATGTTATTTGTAAATGTCCCTCATTCCGAGCTCTCCACTTTTGCCATTTTATCCACGGCATTAATGCCAGCACTGTAGGTGTGATGGAAGGTTGCATGTTCATGTAAATAGCCAGGAGTGCAAGACGAGGGATGTGATTCTCCTGTACTGGGCACTGGGGAGTCATTCCCTCGAGTACTGGGGGCAATTCAAGGGGACCCTTATTTCAAGGAAGAGATTGAGGGGCTGGAGCTGGTCCAGAGTAACAAGGCTAGGGAAGGGTCTAGAGGGAAACTCTGATGAGAAGAGGCTGAAGGAACTGGGGGTGTTTAGCCTGGAGAAGAGGAAACTCAGGGGGAATCTTCTCCCTCTCTCCAGCTCCCTGAAGGCAGGTTGTAGTCGGGGGAGGGGGGGGTCAGGCTCTTCTCCCAGGCAACTAGCACTAGGACAACAGGGCAATGCCTGAAGCTGCCAGGGGAGGGTTAGGTTGGATGTTAGGAAGCCCTTCCTCACAGAAAGGGTGATCAGACCCTGGAATGACCACCCAGGGCAGTGGTGGTGTCCCCATTTCTGGAGGTGTTGAAGGACAGCCTGGCTGTGGCCCTTAGTGCCCTTGTGTGGCTGCTGGGGTGATGTTAGGTCCTGGGCTGGGCTGGATGAGCTCAGAGGGCTTTTCCAGCCTCGAACATTCTGTGATTTTGAGATGTTCAGGTCTTTCCAGAAGTATTTCTGCCTTTCCATTTGATGGCTGGTAGAGACAGGCACTTGGTAAGGTGGTGTCATTCCTCATGTATTTGGGTCTGACACAAGTGTTTTTCATGCTTTATACACAGTGTGAACATCCTGTGTGGTAGTGGTGTCAGTATTTCATGTAAGACATGAATGACAGCTTTATATTAAACACATAAAAAGATCTAAAGGGGTAACAGAAAAGACTGAGCCTTAAAACAGTAGGTGTCATTATTCAATTAATAGACTGTATTAATTTAATATGGGGTTGATCGTTGCAACTCTATAACCTTCCATGCACTCATGCCCTGTGCATGACTACTAGGGCTTAGGGTACTACTAGTACTCTAAGCAGCACTAGGGTTGAGGTTCAGGCCTTCCCATTGGAGTAAATGTGATCATAAGCTGTTACCAGTGAGAAGCGGTGGAGCAGTTCTCATTCTACCCATTAGAAGGCAGGAGAACACACACAAAACTCGACCTCTGCTTTTTCAGCTCAGTGAGCCTGTTTCGTGCTCCCAGCAATGAGGAGAAGAGTGTTTGAAAAGAAAGGTTTAAGCTGGTGCAAACTGGAGTAGTTCTGTGGAAATCATTCATAGGACTGTTAGGGGGTTTAGTAGGAAATGAATGAAGAAGTTAAAATTTAAAGCTACATCTTGGAACTTGTGTAGCAATAGCACCTCTGAATTAAATCCTTTGAAAAGTGGATAAGCTGGTACAGAGCTGCCTTGCTTATAAGTGTGCCTGTTTAACCATTGAATTGTGTTCTAAAGTACAGAAGCAGCAGGGTAGAAGAAAATTCCAGAACCTCGCAGGACAACAGCACAGTGAAAATACCCTTTTCATGATACTGGAGAAGTCTAGAGATACTGAGGCAAGAAACTCAAATGGCAGGATGCTGTCTTTAAAAAACAAAGCAGACTGTTTCACTGAGAACAAAACCTGGCAGAAAGGGACATGGGGGTTCTAACTGATGAATATGAGCCAGTAGTGTGCCCAGGTGGCCAAGAAGGCAAATGGCATCCTGGCTTGTGGGCAGCAGGAGTGGGGAGGTTATCGTCCCCCTGTATTGGGCACTGGTGAGACCACATCATGAGCATTGTGTCCAGTTTTGGGCACCTCAATAAAAGAGAGATGTGGAGGTGCTGAAGCAGGTGCAGAGGAGGGCAACTAAGCTGGTGAATGGCCTGGAGAATAAATCTGATGAGGAATGGCTGGAAGAGCTGGGGCTCTTTAGTTTGAAGAAGAAGAGACTGAGAGGAGACCTCATCACTCTCTGCAACTACCTGAAAGGACATTGTGGAGAGGTTGGTGCTGGTCTCTTGTCACAATCAATTGGTGACAGAACAAGAGGGAATGGGTTCAAGTTACAACAGGGTAGGTTTAGACTTAGGAAGAATTTTTTCGTGGAAAGGGTGGTCAGTCACTGGAATGGGCTTCCCAGGAAGGTGGCTGAGTCTCCCTCCCTGGATGTGTTTAAAGATGGTTTGGATGAGGTGTTGAGGGATGTGTTTTAGGGGTGAGCTTGTAAGGTAGGGTAGATGGTTGGGCTAGATGATCCCAGGGTTCTTTTCCAACCAGAGCTATTCTGTGATCCTGGATCATCTATGTAGATTTTTTCTCGTTAGTAAATGTCAACAGCTGTCTTGTAGCTAAAGGCAATAGGACAGGTTTACAAGTCACCTTCCACTCAAGAGTTTATCACAAGCCTGGCTGGCACTGCCTATCTGATGGGTTTTGCACATGATTTCACTAAGCCCCTTGGGTTTAGGCATCAGAGAATGTTGGAAATGCCAACCAACATGCAAACCAAGCAAAGTGTCAGAACTAGAAGCACAAATGTTGACCTTAGTAGAAAAACAAGAGAAGTGAAAGTTCTGTGGAGGGGATTCTTGTTAAAATAATTTGAGTAAGGAATCTGGTTTTTATCTCTCATGGATCTTTTCTGTTACCAAGACATACACCTGTAGCCTGGGAGAGCTGTGTGGTTCTGCCACACTCCTTTGTTAACAGAATTTAACTTACTGTGCTGTGACTCAGTAAGAGCACTAGGAACATGAGTAGAAGGGCACTCAGTGCACAACATACAGAGTTATAAAGATTTATCTAAGCTTCTGTGAACCTGGGGTCACATTCCTTCCGCATCTCCTCAGTGGCAATGAAGGTGGGCTAACAAAGATCCCTTCACCATCAAGAGACAGAAAGTGAGACCTCTGGGAAACATTCACCTGGTGATTTTAGATCCCTACATTGGGATGCACTGCAGCTTTTGCTGTCTGCAATCACTTCACTGTCTGTGAAGCACTGAGTCTGTAGAGGAAGCTGGATCTTTTACTTGATCTCCCACCTAGCCATGCATTCGAGCTTATGCTACTTCTTGGATAAATGTTGATGCCACAGCTTTCCATTTTGATCACTGCCACCATTGTTTTCTGCTTTTCCTCTAGGAGCCAAGCCATGGTCCAACATCATGGAGATCCTGGAGGAGAAGGATGGGGTTGATACTGAGCTACTGGTTTATGCAATGACCTTGGTTAACAAGGTTTGTTAACTTTATTGGAGTAACTGGTGGAGATCCTGTGTTTTCATTGTATACTGATCTGTTGAGACTATATTACAAAGGACACCAGTCCTGGAGTAGTCCTAGGACACGCTGTAATCCATCAGAACATTCTTGTTCCTCGTGTTCCAGTCTTCCAGAGTCAGCAGCTGGGAGCAGAACTGCTCTTTCTGCTGTGTGGAAGTGCGTTATGATTTGGCTCCTCTGCCAACGCTGACAACTCAGGGCAAAACAACAAACTGCCTCAGTGTATAGTCCATGGGGAGAAAGAAAGAAAGTGCTGCTGAAAAGATCATCCCCTCCCTAAGCCTGGCACTGGGCAGGTTTCTAGTGCAGATCATTTAGTTATTTTTTTTACTGTAAACCAAATCTGATTAATTTAACAGATCTGGATGCTAGGAAGAATGTTTCTGCTTCCAAAAATGAGGTTACTTGACTTTTTTTTTTCTTCCTTTGTATTTTCTGTTGTTTTTTTCCTCTGGTGATTTTCCAGTAAAATCTAATGTTTTCCAAAGTAATCACTTGTGCTGTGAGAAGGGAGGAAGTGAAAGGCTCATCAAAGTTAGAAATTGATTAGTATGAATGCCTTACAAAGTAGCATCTACTCCTAATGAATCTTAGGATGACTAAAATTAAATGGCTTCTTTTGAAAAGCACGGGAGCTCAACATCCTACTAGCAAATAAAAGGAACCATTTGGTTGGCAATTAATAGCCAGAGTATTGTGAAACATTATAATCATCATAGTAATTGTTATCCGTTATGTTCGTAGAATCGTTGAATGTGTTGGGTTGGAAGGGACCCGCAAGGGTCATGTATTCCAACCCCCCAACAACAAACAAGGCCATCACTCACCAGACCTGATTGCCCAGTGCCTCATCCAGCCTGACCTGGAATGGCTCCAGGGATGGAGCCACCACCACCTCTCCAGGCAGCCTATTCCAAGGATCCCCCACCCTCAGATTAAAGAACTTTTTCTTCCTGTCCAGCCTCAATCTGCCCTTTTCCAACTTCAAATCATGACTCTCAGTCCTATCATTCCCTGCCCTTATGAACAGTCTTCCCCAGCTTTCTGACAGGCCCCTTTCAGGGATTGGAAGGCTGCTATAAGGTCCCCCGGGAGCCTTCTCCTTTTCAGACTGGAACTCATCAGAGTTTCAGCTCCCAACTCCCTCAGCCTGTCCTCGTTGGAGAGGTGCTCCAGTCCTGAGAGCGTTTTCATGTGAAGATCCTGAGTTTATCAGCAGAGGTCATAAATCCAGCTGCTTACGGCTACATGGTTCAGGCCATGGGTTGTTTTGGTGGCTTTTTCAACAAAATTGTTTCTTAGGGGTAGATATTGTCCAGCAAAGCTGCCTGAGATGGAGGGAGCTCTCCTGGCAGTGTCACTATTGTCACTGTACCTTTACTTAGAGATGCCCTTGCTTCTGTTTCCATGGTGCTAAGGATCTTCTTGACTTTATCTCACTTTATCAGTTGTACCCTGGCTGGAAGGCGTTACAGAATCACAGAGTGTTAGGGATTGGAAGGGACCTTGAAAGATCATCCAGTCCAATCCCCGCTGCTAGGAACATGTCAGAGAGGTTTTAAACATCTCCAGAGAAGGAGACTCCACAGCCCTCCCTGGGCAGCACCTTCCAGGGCTCTGTCACCCTCACTGGGAAGAAGTTACTTCTCACATTGATGTGGAACCTCCTCTGTTCCAGCTTACACCTTTTGCCCCTTGTCCTATCATTACATGCCACTTGAGCAGAGCCTCACTCCATCCTCCTGATGCCCACCCTTTCAGTATTTATAAACATTAATGGTGTCACTCCTCAGTCTCCATTTTCTCCAAGCTCAAGAGACCCAGCTCCCTCAGCCTTTCCTCATCATGGAGATATTCTACTCTATCATCTCCGTGGCTCTGTGCTTGACTCTCCAGCAGTTCTGTGTCCTTCTGTAACTAAGGGGTTCCAGAACTGGGCACAATATTCCAGGTGTGGTCTCACCAGGGCAGAGTGGAGAGGGAGGAGAACCTCTCTCAATCTACTAACATGGTAACAGAAGCTTTGACATGCCTATGCCTCTTTCTGTAGCTGCTGCTAAAGGCAGGGTGACTGGTTTTTAACATCTCCATTTGACACCGTGTTGTTTCAAGCACTGTTTCTGGGATCATTCTCTTCATCACTTCCATAGTTATAATCTACCTGCTGTTTGACTGCTCCAAAGTTATCTTCTCCGCTGACTTTGTTGATCCTATAGTGGATTCCTTGAGGCTGAGATTTTTCATTGCATTTCAAGGCCTTTTTAGGAGGAGGTAGTTCTTTAAAACATGACAAAATAAAGCATCTCCCAGTCGAAGGAGCAAGGCAGTTATGAAGATGAAGGAAGAGCAGGATGCCACAATGACAGACGTATAATTAGGATATGGCTTATGGACAGCTTTTTGATGTTTTTAATGGGATTTTTTTCATGATTATAGAGAGAACAGCAAGCTCTATGTCACAGCTGTAATTATTTCCCCCCACAGAGAACACAAAGAAAGCTCCAGTGGTTTCAGATTCTCTAGGCAAGGAAAAGTTTTCAGTGCAAAGAGAGTCCTCACAAGGGATCTGCTTTCAGGCTGCACACTGCTGCTCATTTTTCTTTCTCCATCTACAGACTTACAGACTGTTTTCCTTCCTGTTCAAAAGCAGAAAACACCTTTGACCAGGGGTCAGAATTGCTCCAGTCCTTTGTCCTTCCCCTCTCTTTTGCTGACGTCTAACTTACTCAATTAGCTTGCTAATTTACTTCACGTTTCATCAGCCCTCTTTTAATTTGGCAGGATTATGGTCTTAATCAGTCTCTTAAACAACGCAGATCCCAACGCAGATACTGCTGGTTGTGGATGGTTGCAGTATATCCTCAGTTATCTTCCTTTGTTTAGGCCCTGTGATCTGCCAGATCTTCTTCTAATCACTGCTTTCTTCATTTGTCTTTCTGAAGTCTGAGTAGATTAAAGCTTTTGTGTTTCCTTTGTATTAGAAAAAACCCACCTACTTAGCAGATGGGGAAAGAAGGTTCTCTGTTGCATTTGGTTCTCTTTCTGTTTAACTGCCACAAACCCTCTTTGGTGCTGGGATTGCCCTGGAAGCTTTGAGTTGTGAGATTGTTGTTGATTTTGTTGTGACCTGTGTTTAATATTCCCTGTTTTCTCATACCTCACAATCATATTTTTTAAAACAATATATAAAATAATTCCAAAATACATAAAAATCAGTCTGGTTTTGCGTAACCTGATTAAGCATTTAATGTTTTTTCAGCAGATCCAGCATGACACTAGAATTTAAGCACCAGCTTCCAGGCCATTGGTTGGTGGTGGGAGCTTAGAGTACCACCTACAGTGGTCCATCAGCTGCAGCTCACAGAGCGCTGGTTCACTCAACAGCTGACTCATCACTTTTGGGTGACCTGCCTTAACACTACGCTGCAACACCGGTCATCTTGTTTTGGGTGTCTGACATCTGCACCAGATGTTTTTAAACTTGTGGTTCTTGGGAAAACAAACACATGAGAGAGGATTCTTTTCTAGTCCAGAGCAGCTGAAAATGTGGCTCATGCTCTTGACTGACTTTATTTACCACAGAGTGCTTTTCACCATAACACGTGTGCCACCCAGAAGGCCAGCTGTGTCCTGGGCTGGATCAAAAGATATGTGGCCAGCAGGTTGAGGGAGGTGGTCCTCCACCTTAGCTCTCATGAGACCCCAGCTGGAGTGCTGCATCCAATTCTGGAGCCCTCAATACAGGGAAGACATGGAACTGTTTGAGCAGGTCCAGAGGAGGCCACAAAGATGATCAGAGGGCTGAAGCCCCTCTGCTATGAGGACAGGCTGAGGGAGTTGGGACTGTTCATCCTAGAGAAGAGGAGGCTCTGGAGAAACCTTATAGCAGCTTCCAGTACCTCAAGGGTGCTATAAGAAAGCTGGGGAAGGGCTTTTTACAAGAGTTTGTAGTGACAAGACAAGGGCAAATGGCTTTAAGCCAAGAAGGGATATTTAGATTCGATACTAGGAGGAAATTCTTTGCAGTGAGAGTCTGAGGCACTGGAACAGGCTGCCCAGGGAGGTTGTGGCTGCTCCATCCCTGGAAGTGTTCAATGCCGGGTTAGATGGGACTCTGGACCACTTGGTCTGGTGAGAAGTGTCACTGCCCATGGCAGGGGGTTGGAACTAGATGGTCCCTTCGAACACAAACTATTCTATGAACTTCTGTGTCAGAATTAGCTCATATGTCTCTATCCAGTCCATGAGGCATCCAGGGAAGCTGCTGGGTGCTCAGTAACTCCTGTATTACTCTTGTATTGCTGCCAGGTTTTATTCAGAAAAATAGCTGAGGGTATGTTATTATGAGACTATTTTGCTAGTACCCATTGAGTACCTTTTGTTGTAGAATAGGTTTTATCATCTAGGAAAGCATTTGGCTGTTGCACTTTTCATAAAACTGATTTTTCTTTATACCCAAACACAACTTCATTGTAGTCTTGGCCTTCCTTTCCATTTGGGCTGTATGGTAGGTGATAGTTAAAACTTGTAATTTAGATTGTTCAGAAGATAGATCAAGCTGAAAACTGTTGGGATGGGATTTTGACTTTAATTTAGTTCACTGTTCTAAAAGCAACCACTTGAGAAGGAAGAATGCAAAGCTGCCCAGGCTTTCCCACAAGGAACCGGAGAAGTCACATAACCAGCAGCTCGAAGTCTTGCTTCAGGGAAGTTTCCTCAAACAAAAACTGGTTAGAGGCATAGGAGTGGGTTGTGATGTTTCCTTCCATGCTTCCTTTGTACACCTGAGTTCGTAAGAGCTGCAGATTTGAAACTCTAGGGTTGGTCTGAGCTGGCAAGACCAGTACAAACTTCAACCATCAAACAACTGGGTCTGGTTCGCATGCAAAATTTTCATTGTGTAAGTTTCAGTTTTTAGAGCAGGAGGGACTGTTTGGGACTTATATGTGTGGTTTTCACAGAATTACAGAACATTAGGGATTGGAAGGGACCTTGAAAGTCCAATACCCCTACCAGAGCAGGATCACCTAGACCAAGTCGCATAGGAACATATCCAGGAGGGTTTTAAATGTCTCCAGTGAAGGAGACTCCACAAACCCCCTGGGCAGCCCCTTCAGGTGCTCTGTCACCCTCACTAGGAAGATGTTCCTTCTCAGATTGATGTGGAACCTCCTCTGTTCCAGCTTACACCCACTGTCCCTTGTCCTATCACTAGATGACATTGAGCAGAGCCTGGCTCCATCCTCCTGACACCCACCCTTCA